>JARFIW010000291.1:0-51481 GCA_036346225.1 Platerodrilus igneus
AACAGTTTGCTCGTATATTTTGGTGATTATTGAATACTTTAAAACAGTTTGCTCTTTACGTGCTACGATGAAAGTTATTTAGTGCATTTAAAAAAGAAGATACAAGGTAATAAAGTCTAGTTATATTTACGAGTATTACTGTATCAACTAAGCGAAATTGTAACGATAAATGAATAAACAAAAGTAGGCAGTTTTGGGTATAGCTTGAAATAAGTATGAATTTCTTTGCTATTTTTCCGGGGTGTTAATAATCAAATGTTATTCGTAATCGTGAGTGGATCCACAAAACAAGTTCAGATATACATAGATGAGTTCCTAAAAGCCCTGAAACAATTTGAGATGAATGGTGGTGTAGAGAAAATTTTTAAAAGCGACCAGTAATCCGAGGACCTAAACATAACCCAGTTGGAATGGTGTGATTAACAAAGGACAATGTACATTGGGGCCACGAGTGCATTAACCTTCAGGTAACTTATGCTTTGTTGTTCGATTTTTGATGTGTGTTGAATAACTTTATAATTTGTTTACTTAAAATGGACAGTAGTGAATTTGTACAAACAACAAAATTTTAATTTTAAGGTGAAATTTTCTTGTTTAAGTAGAAAGGAGTATTTAGTATTTATGTTCTTGATTATGATGAAAATTTGGGTCTGTCTTTGAGCTCAATTAGACGAACCTGTTTAATTAACGTAAAGGGGTGGAAGATGCTCCCTTTTATTCAGACTCAGGTTTGCAAATATTGTTAAATTAATTAGTAGGCATCCTACAAGGACTTTAATTCTGGATGCAAATTAAAATGATAACAAATTTGATCTTGAAATTTTATGATACAGAAATTTATGCTACAATTTAATTTTGAAATTTTAATGTATTGTGAATATTGATGTAAATAGAGTTAACGTTGATGTTTGTGGTAGAAATGTGTTCGTTTTTTTTTATGAATGAGGATGAAAGTTTTAACTAGGTAAGCAGCCGAGGCGGAAAGAGTAAAGAGGCGATTATCAGAAGAGGATCACAGCAAATCGTAGCGCCCAAATGTGAGGCTCGAGTTCAAAATAATTTCTTTGTGATTTTATTCCAGGAAACTGGCGAGGCTTTTTGTACGTGTCACAGCAGATAATGACGGCCCAACGCTGGGGCTCGATTCGAAAACCTTAGTTCCCGAATAATGAAGAGGAGCACAGCTATATATATATATATATATATATATATATATATATATATATATATAGTTATTAAGATGAAATGAAAACCCAACTTTGTATTTAAAGTTGAATTACCATTTCAAATCGAACTAGTAATTGAAAACCACTAAAAGAACGGCTACAGCAGGATTTGAACCTGCAACCTCTGATTCACCGGATCAGTGCTCTAACCAATTGAGCTATCTAGCCTAATTGTTTAGATGATGTTATACTTAATACTACTGAAGCTTGGCCCTTGTTAACGATTTTCAATTACGTCTTGCATTTATGGAAATTGAATCTAGTTATATACATAATTCATGTACTAATAACTTGATCATCCCATTTTTGCAACGTTCGGAATAATACAAACATGTAATTATATTATTATTAATAAGGAAGAATAATCCACATTTGGAATGCAAATGAATGCTTAATATATATTAATAGTTATTAAGATATATATATATATATATATATATATATATATATATATATCATTCGAGCCCCACAGATTGGGCGTCATGAAATGTTGTGATTCTCGCCCTGTTGAATCTCTTCTGATAATCGCCTCTTTACTCTTTCCGCCTCGGCTGCACACCTAAATAAAACTTTCATCCTCATTCATAAAAGAAAAACACATTCCTACCACAAACATTAACGTTAACTCTATTTACATCAATATTCACAATACATTAAAATTTCAAAATTAATTTTCAGCATAAATTGCAGCATTATAAAATTTCAATTTCAAATTTTGTCATCATTTTAATTTGCATCCAGATTTAGAGTCCTTGTAGGATGCATACTAATTAAATAAACAATATTTCCAGACCTGAGTCTGAATAAAAAGGAGCATCTCCCACCCCTTTACGTTAATTTAACAGGTTAGTCTAATTGAGCTCAAAGACAGACCCAAATTTTCATCATAATCAAAAACATAAACCTGATAAATACTCCTTTCTACTTATACAAGAAAATTTTACCTTAAAATTAAAAATTTGTTGTTTATACAAATTTACTACTGTCCATTTTTTATCAAACAAATTATAAAGATATTCAACACACACCAAAACATCTAAGATCGAACAAAATTGCATAATTTACCTGAAGGTTACTGCACTCGTGGCTTCAAATGTACATCGTCCTTGCTAATTTCACCATTCCAACTGGGTTATGTTTACGTCCTCGGATTTCTAGCTGCCTTTAAAACTTTTCTACAACACCATTCGTCTAAACGGTATCAGGGTTTCTCAGGAACTCATCTAGATATAGCGAAATCTTGTTTTGTGGATCCAATCACGTTTACGAATAACATTTGATTACTAACACTCACGATACATAGCACTGAAATTCATAATTCTTTCACGCTATACCAAAAACTGCCTACTTCTATTTATTTATTCATCGTTGTTAATTAGAATAATTGGTACAGTAATACCCGCAAATATAACTAGACTTTGTTACCTTCATTTATCTTCTCACAGTGTACTAATAAGTTTTAGTGTAGCACGTAATCACCACGTATTCTACTTAAAGTATCAAATAATCAAAACAATCAAGAGCAAAACTGTTTAAAGTATCGAATAAAATCAAAAATATCAGAGAGGGAAACACCTATAATAACGGGTTTATATAATGGCTTGCTTGCAAGTCGAATTTGTCCCGCGACGGACAATTTTTAGAATTTCGCATTCTATGTTCCCTTTCGATGGTCCGGCACAGCGATTCTACTAAAATTTGCACACGTCCAAGTTGAAAATCTAAGAATTTTCCACACGACTCGCAACGCGTCTGCGAACAACCAATTAATCCTATACAGAAATTGTTATGTTTACACCTCTCATATCTGCATCTTATTTCAACCAATCGCAGACCCAGTGACGCTACCCAAATCACGCCTTTCATTAGCCGAGTCTCTGCTTTGCGCGTTTTATCCGTCTCCCTCTACCCTGGTCTGAGTGGTACAAATCGATATTCTATACTATCGGCTGTTTAAATCCACGTGGACTCGCGACGTGACTTTTAAATAAACGCTGTGCTGTATTTCGTGCTAAAGCATTCACCCGTTTCCAATATACGTAGAATCTGCATGTTTATCAGCTCGAATTTGTTAGAATTTGACATTTAAAAGTTTGCAGGTGTGTGCTCCTAATGAACGTTTTAATATAATTCTCAGAGCTTTGTTTACATGGTATTTTAACCTTGGATTTTCACAGGCTTTTATGCTTATTATATTACTAAAGGTTCAATTAACTCCAATTAAAATAATAATGAATGGCATTGACTTCTACCCTTTAATTTTTAGCGAATACGAGTTAAATATTAATTATTATTTGTACACTTTGTTTAATACCCATTACTTAAAAATTGAATTAATTAATATAAATTTCGCACGTAATTTCTATTTGTTTTTTTTATACAGGGTGATTAAATTTATTTGATGTCATTAATTAATTTTCTACTCTGGTCTAAATTTGAGTAATATATATATATATATATATATATATATATATATATATATATATGCTATGCTACTGGAATTCTCGAGCCCCTTCGTTGGGCTGTTATATTATTTGCTATGTACTCTAAATTATTTGCGCTCCTTTATTTGGACGACCATTTTAATATTTACTATGAATAAACAAGATTGTAATTATCTCCTCCGACGTTGGGCTGTCTTATTAATATTGCTATAAATTCCCTCCAGAAACTTAACTGGATTTTATCTTGAAGCAACCTTGTCTGCCAATAGCAAAATTCGATACGTTACCGCCTTCTTTGTTATCAATTTCCTATTCAACTCGTAGCTCCTCCTTGAACTATTTAAATCTTATGACCTCGGCTAGCATTTATTTGGAATTATAAAATTCAGTTAATTTCGATTTTATATAATGAAACCAATATATTATGTACAGCTTTTGTAAATTATTTGAAATACACTTTTCAATTAGTTAATGTTGTAAATTTCATTTATTAAACATCATATCCTATTTACTCAAAACCCAAAGTCACCAAAAAAATCCTATTATCCTTATCAACGAAGCGTAGAACGTTCTAAACCTGTTATTATATTACTCATTTTATACTTATGCAACTTCTTTTGTTGACTTTTTCACAAGCATATTATATTAAGCAAATTCAATATTCAAAATAAAAATATATAGAAAAATAAAATGTCTTATAACTAAAAAATCTGACCTGGTCTATTTTCTTCACATCGACGCTTCCATTTGAATAAAAATTATCTTCCTCAATTCAGGATTACATTTAAATTATTGCCATTACACTATGGACTACCATTATTAATTTATGCACCCCAATTTATTTGTCGTTTCATATCAGACTTATTATTTCTTATCAATCAATTTCCTCAAACTTAAAATTGTATTATTCTTCCCCCAGACTTAGAAATTGTATTACTGTATTTTCCCCTGGACTTCAAAATTGTCGTTTGTTTCCCCCGGACATAGAAGCCCTATTATTTTTATGTTTTAGTTTAAAATAAATTCATTAAAATATACTTACGTTTAATCGGCAATTATAGTTTTCATCTTGGCACTTGTTTTATCTTTCACTTTTAAATTTTACGTATTACTTTATTTCATAACGGCGCACTTCGGCCTTTGTTGAGTTCAAAACTGTCTTCGTTATCACTGTGCCTGCTAATATATTATTCCGTTCCCACTCCGTCAGTGGGTATGGTCTAGATCTCGTCGCTTATTTGTGACCAATCAAATAATTACATTCAAAGTAGTTTCTGATGTAATTCACCACGAATCCCAATAATCGTAACCTGCATGCAGCTGTCTTTTGTTATCAACATGCTGTGTTTTGATAGATCTAATTGCTTTTCCATAAACAACTGATGCAACTCGACTTTTAATTTTCATATTTACATGTTGGTCACGCAATTTTTAATCATTTTTCTTATCAAAAATGGTTAGCTATTTGCACGCATTTACCTATACTACCTGAAGCTCTATTTCTATCTCCGTATTAATCTAATCGTCTAGAACTCCTTTTGAATGCGTGTCTAATTACACTTTATCGTTTACTTATAAATATACGCGTGCTTCCACTGAAAAATATTATTACTTGCTATACCTAAATTAACCAAAACTTTATCTACAGGGTATTAAAAATCTACTATCTACTTAATGCATGTATTTCTCATTCCTACGCCAACTATGCGTCCTCCTATGTTTATCTGCGTCGCTTAAAACTATTTATACTTTATATACAGGGTGTTGACTGCTTACTATCTACAAACTATCTCCATTTCTCAATTCTTCACTAAATAAGTGCAGTTTTCTGCTGCCTATGGTAATTTCTCATTTCTAAATGACCTTAACTATAAAGTGCACCCTTAAACAACCCCTTATCACAGCATATTATATATATACATATATATATATATATATATATATATATATATTACTCATATTTAGACCAGGGTAGAAAATTAATTAATTACATCAAATAATTTAATCACCGTGTATAAAAAATTTTATTAGATAATACGCGAGTTATGTATCCCCCAATTATCTATATATATATTGATATATTGAATCTAATAGGAATTATTAGAAATTGTTAAGTAAAATAAAGTATAAGTTTAATGCAACATTGTAACACAAGGATAACCCAGAGAGGTTATCGACAGTTCATGAGAACGGAATGCAACTTTGCATCCGAGAGGGCAGTGATACTGCAGGTGGAGGTCACAGGCGGTCAACATACCGCAGTTACTTAGAATTAAGATTATTACATTGTAACAAAGTGTAAAGCAGACATGAGATCTGCAAGTTCCCACAGCCGTGTGAGGGGCAGGTTATTATAAAAAGCCCGGGAGCTCAAGGACCGGCAGTCAGTCTTCGAACTCCATACTTCGTTGTTTAAGCTACTCAACCGAGTCAGTCTGCGTATTACAGCTTTTGCATTGTTGTCTACCTAGACTACTCGCCCAGTACAATTAATTATTTTTTATTAAAGTTATTATGAACCAGCTATTCTAAATTTCATTGTAATTTCTGTTTAAACTATTAAATTTTTGTTAAAGTGTCGAAGTTTTTTTTAAAAACACAGCTCCAAAGGCCCGAACTTTAACTCGCGTTATTAAAAAAAACAAACCGTGAAGCATAAAAATTCATTCGTTTCATAAAAAATAACGGATTTAAATTATTTACAAGACGCTTTCTATAAAAAGAAGCAGAATTAAAATGCTCAACGTGTAATTTAATTATTCCAAGTAAAGAAACAAATGGAAATTACGTGCAAAATTTATATTAATTAATTCAAGTTTAAGTAACGAGTATTAAAACAAAATGTACTAATAATAATTGAATATTTAATTAGGATTCACTAAAAATAAAAGGGTATTATTTTAATTGGAGTTAAATGAACCATTAGTAACATATAATATGTATAAAAGCTGGTAAAAACCCAATAATATTCAAATCGTAGAAGGGTTATTTAAAATGTTACGATTGAACACACCTGCGTATTTTTAAAAGGCAATTTCAGTTTAATTTGTTTAGATAAACATGTCGATTCTACGGATATTGCAAACGGTCGGATGCTTTAGCACGAAATACAAAACAGCGTCTATTTAAAAGACACGTTCTGCGTAAATTCTGCAGATAACAAATGGTTACAGAGAATGTTGGAGAAACCGTCGCTTAATATTTACGGGAAGGCTAGATACGGGGTTATTTAACCCAGATAAGAATACACGTGGACTGAAATAATCGATAATAAAGAATATCAATTTGCACCACTAAAAACAGGTTAGAAAAGGAAAGAGAATATGCGCAAGACAGAGACACGAATAATTAAAGGCGGGATTTGAGCAACGTCACGAGGGTCACGATTGGTTGAAAATAAGATGCAAATATGAGAGGTAGAAACAACGATTTCTGTATAAAATTTAATTAGGTATTCTCAGACGTTGAGTGCCGTGTGGAAATTTTCTGAGATTTTCAACTGGCGCGTGTGCAAATTTTGTAGAACCGACGCACGGGCGGTCGAGATGGGAACATAGTATGAGAAATTCTAGAAACTGTCCGTTTTGGGGACAAAAGCGACGTATAGGCTAGCGATTATATTTACCCGTGTTAATATGAGTTTCGCTCTCTTAGATTTTGACTATTCGATGCTTAAAAAAGTGCTCTTAGATTTTCGATTTTGATTCGATTTAAACAGTTTGCTCGTATATTTTGGTGATTATTAAATACTTTAAAACAGTTTGTTCTTGACGTGCTACGATACAAGGTAATAAAATTTAGTTAGATGTGCGAGTATTACTGTACCAACTATCAAAATTGTAACGATAAATGAATAAACAAAAGTAGGCAGTTTTGACGTATAGCGTGAAAGAAGTATGAATTTCTTTGCTATTTTTCGGGAGTGTTAATAATTAAATGATATTCGTAATCGTGATTGGATCCACAAAACAAAATGTTGATATACTTAGATGAGTTCTGAGAAGCCCTGAAACAATTTTAGATGAATGGTGGTGTAGAAAATTTTATAAGCGTTCAGAATCAGAAGCTGTAAACATAACCCAGTTGGAATGGTGAAATTAGCAAGGACGATGTACATTGAAGCCACTAGTGCAGTAACCTTCAGGTAACTTATGCTTTGTTGTTCCATTTTTGATGTTTTGGTGTGTGTTGAATAACTTTATAATTGGTTTACATAAAATGAACAATAGTGAATTTGTACAAACAACAAAATTTTAATTTTAAGGTGAAATTTTCTTGTTTAGGTAGAAAGGAGTATTTAGTATTTATGTTCTTGATTATGATGAAAATTTGGGTTTGTCTTTGAGCTCAATTAGACGAACCTGTTTAATTAAAGTAAAGGGGTGGAAGATGCTCCCATTTATTCAGACTCAGGATGCATACTAATTAAATAAACAATATTTGCAGACCTGAGTCTGAATAAAAGGGAGCATCTCCCACCCCTTTACGTTAATTAACCAGGTTAGTCTAATTGAGCTCAAAGACAGACCCAAAATTTCATAAACCTGATAAATACTCCTTTCTACTTAAACAAGAAAATTTTACCTTAAAATTAAAAATTTGTTGTTTATACAAATTACTACTGTCCATTTCTTTTTATCAAACAAATTATAACGATATCCAACACACACCAAAACATCAAAGATCGAACACAATTGTATAATTTACCTGAAGGTTACTGCACTAGTGGCTTCAATGTACATCGTCCTTTGTTAATCACACCATTCCAACTGGGTTATGTTTACGGCTTTTGATTCTGAACGCTTTTAAAATTTGCTACACCACCATTCATCTAAAATTGTTTCAAGGCTTTTCCGAAACTCTTCTATGTATATCTAAATCTTGTTTTGTGGATCCAATTACGTTTACTAATAACACTTGATTTACTCACTCCCGAAAAATAGCAAAGCAATTCATAATTCGTTCACGATATACAAAGCTGCATACTTCAATGTATTTATTTATCGCTACTACTTTTAGATAATTGGTACAGTAATACCCGCAAATATAACTAGACTTTGTTACCTTCATTTATCTTCTCACAGTGTACTAATAACTTTTAGTGTAGCACGTAGTCACCACGTATTCTATTTACAATATCAAATAATCAAAAAGATAACGAGCAAAACTGTTTAAAGTATCGAAATAATTCAAAAATCGAAGAGAGCACTGTTTAAAGTATCGAAATAATCAAAAAATATAAGAGAGCCTAACACCTATAAACACGGGTATATATAATCGCTCGCCTGCCCGTCGGTTTTGTCCCACAACGGACAATTTTTAGAATTTCGCATTCTACGTTCCCTTTTCGACTGTCCGGCACAGCTATTCTACTAAATTTGCACACGCCCAAGTTGAAAATCTAAGAAATTTCTACACGGCTCGCAAACACGTCCGAGAACAATTAATCAATTCCATATAGAGATTGATATGTTTCCACCTCTCATATCTGCATCTTATTTCCACCAATCGTAACCCTCGTGACGTTGCTAAATCCTGCCTTCTATTATCAGTGTCTCTGCTTGACGCATTTTATCCTTCCTTTTCTACCTTGGTCTGAGTGGTACAAATCGATATTCTGTACTATCTGCTATTTTAAATCCACGTGGGTTCGTACGTGACTTACTTGAGTTAAATAACCCCACATCTAACCTTCCCGTTAATATAAGCTACGGTTTATCCGACCGTTTCCAATATACGTAGAATCTGCATGTTTATCTATTCAAATTTATTAGAACTTTGACATTTAAAAGTTTGCAGGTGCGTGCTCCTAATGAACGTTTTAACATAATTCTCCGAGCTTTATTTCATGGTATTTTAACCTTGGATTTTCACAGGCTTTTATGCTTATTATATTATTAATAATGGTTCAATTAACTCCAATTAAAATAATAATGAATGGCATTGACTTCTACCTTTTAATTTTTAGCGAATACTAATTAAATATTAATTTATTATTTGTACACTTTGTTTAATACTCGTTACTTAAGAATTGAATTAATTAATATAAATTTCGCACGTAATTTCTATTTGTTTCTTTATACAGGGTGATTAAAATTATTTGATGTCGTTAACTAATTTTCTACCCTGGTCTAAATTTGAGTATTATATATATATATATATATATTGCCGTGGAACTCTGCTCTTATTTTAGTACTCCTCAAAAACATTCGAGCCCCAACGTTGGACCGACATAAGATTACCGTGGAATTCTATAAGAATAATCGTGCCTCACGAACTGGGCGTCATAAGATTGCCGTGGAACTCGGGTAAAATCTTCACCAACAAAATTATTTTCGAAAATTTTATAAAATTTTCAAAACTCGTAAATTCAAAATTAAATAATACAAAAAAATATTCCTTACCCGTTTTCCTCTCTTCCTCGGTTGAATGGCCTTCTTCAACTGCTTCCGGCTAGCTCATTTGGACTTCCTTTTGGATATCTATAGTCACTCTCATATACTATCATTCACGCACACTCCCAATAAAACCACAAAATACAACAAACATACATTCTTTTATTTACTACTATTTACAAAAGAAATTCAATATTGTCCATTTTTCATTGTTCACGTTACACTTTAGTGAATTTTATTTTGGTAATGTCCGGTATTTTATTTTAAAAACATCAAACACATAAAATGTACCTGGAGTAAATGGGCCTTGAATAATACCTTCTCTAAAATTCATTCTTTATAATTTATTTATTTTGTTTTTTTTTAATCTAAGTAAACTCTGGGGTAGGGTGAGCTCATAATAACCCAGCTAATTTTGCATAATGTATGTCCTTCTACTTTGCACTAAAAAAAAATAAAGCCATGTACTCTTCACAAAAAGTTCACGTTCCGATAAAACGTTTAAAAGCTTTAGACACCTTCAAATTTCTAGTTGAATACCATAATAACGTTATTTACACGTATTATGTTCAATACGAAAATAATCCACACTACCTTGAAAAACACTCTCATACGTCACCCAATATTTACAGTTTATAAGAATAACAATTTCAAATCGTTACCTGGAAATTTCTAGAAGATCTTCGCTCTCTAGTTGATGGTAGTTATTTCTTCTATCTGGTCTGAAGGCCGTTTCTAGCTGTTACTAGACGAACTCCATCTAAGTTGAACTGCAAACGCCGCCTCCACGGTGCAACCAAATTCCAAATTCCATTTAAATTATACGTCTTTCACAAATATTTATTGTAATCTACGTTACTTAATGTCCCGACACGAGTTGGTTAAAAATTATAGGTGATACCTTAATTAAAATTATAATCTCGGCACACTAACCGCGTACTAATCAAGAGGCTACCACCATGAAATATAATTTAAATGATTTCACAATACTTACAACTCATGTTAACTTTCATACGTTGTTTTGGGACGATCGAAATAATAAGGGCCTTCACCACGTTGTCCAAAAACATTTATACACTTCGAATGTAACCTCTCCATACCCGCCTAGCGCGAAATCCCCATCTACAACAACACATTCTTAAAATTTTGCACTCACCCAGATTTTCAAATCCATGAATTTCAGTACGTCGTTATAATATTTTTAGAAAACTACGCTACACTATCCTCGTGTCTGTTTCAAGTCAAACTAATCATATCGACCAATCGTAGACCTAATGACGTTTCACAAATCCCGCCTATACAATCATTGTCCCATGCTTATGCGTTTTCTACGTCTCTTTCTAACTTGGTTTGAGTGGTAGAAAATCAATATTCCAGTTTATATGCTATCTACACCACGTGGACTTCTTACTTGATTTAACTCACCGCTCATTAGCATTTCCAGAGAATATAAACGAACCTTAACGATGGAATACACCACCTACCATCAATCACATACGTAAATATCACATATTTTGAGCAAATGGCCGTTCATCAATATGGGACAGCACATGTTTCCGTAAAAGGCTTTTGCATGTTGTACAATAATCACAATTACTACATGCGAATGGACGTTCGCTAGTGTGCGATTTCATATGTCCTTTTAAATGATGTTTGTGTGGTGTGGTATAATTACACAAATTGCATACGAAGAGACGTTTGTTAGTGTGCGATTTCATATGTATTTGTAAATTACCTTTGTGTGATGCAGTATAATTACACAAATAGCATGCGAATGGACATTCGTTAGTGTGAGTCTTCATATGTTTCTTTAAATTATATCTATGCGATGCGGCATAATTACATAAATTGCATGCGAATGGACGTTCGTTAGTGTGTGATTTCATATGTCTTTGTAGATTACCTTTTTGTGATGTAGCAAAATTACACAAATTGCATGCGAATGGACGTTCGTTAGTGTGCGACTTCATATGTTTTCTTAAATTACTTTTATCCAATGCGGCATAATTACACAAATTGCATGTGAATGGACGTTCGTTAGTGTGCGACTTCATATGTTTTTGCAAACTACTTTTATCTGATGCGGCATAATTACATAAATTGCATGTGAATGGACGTTCGTTGGTGTGCGATTTCATATGTATTTGTAAACTACGTTTTATTAATGCGGCATAATTACACAAATTGCATGAAAATGGGCGTTCGTTAGTGTGCGATTTCATATGTTTTAATAAACTGTCTTTAGTTGATGCGGCATAATTACACAAATTGCATGCGAATGGGCGTTCGTTGGTGTGCAGCTTCATATGTATTTGTAAATTACGTTTTATTGACGAGGCATAGTCACAAATATTGCATGCGAATGGACGTTCTTTAGTGTGCGACATCATATGTACTTTTAAACGATTTTTGTGTGATGCGGCATAACTACACAAATTGCATGTGAATGGACGTTCGTTCGTGTGCAACTTCATATGCATTTGTAAAGTATGTTTCATTGATGCGGCATAATTACACAAATTGCATGCGAATGCACGTTTGTTAGTGTGCGACATCATATGTGTTTGTAAACAATCTTTCCTTGCTGCAGTATAATTACACAAATTGCAAGCGAATGGACGTTCGTTAGTGTGCGACTTTATATGCCTTTTTAAAAGAACTTTTTGTGATGCGGCATAGTTGCACAAATTGCATGCAAATGGACGTTCGTTAGTGTGCGACCTCATATGTTTCTGTAAATCACCTCTCCTTGATGCGGAATAATTACATAAATTGCACGCGAATGGACGTTCGTTGGTGTGCAACTTCATATGTGTTAATAAACTGCTTTTCTTTAATCCAGCATAATTGCACAAATTGCAGGTGAATGGACGTTCGTTAGTATGCGACCTTATGTGTATTTTTAAACTGTATTTATCTGTTGTGGCATAATTACACAATTTGCATGCAAATGGACGATCATTAGCATGTGCCATTAAATGTAGTTTTAAACTAACCTTACGTAGTGTAGTATAATTACATATATTACATGGGAATGGACGTTTGTTAGTATGCAACAATATATGACTTTTTAAAGTGCTTTTATGTGATGTGGTATAACCACACAAATTACATGTAAATATACGTTTGTTAGTATGCGGCATCATGTGTCTTTGTAAATAACTTTTCAGTGATGCAGCATGATTACATACAAATGTAGGCACATCAGTTAGTATGCTATGAGATTCCGTACAATCATACAAATTGTTCGTTACTATACGAAAATGTGGAAGACTTATGTTGCATTACCACTAAAATTGTACACAAACACATGTTCGTCAAAACCAAAATACATGAACTCTTAACTAGCTCTTACAACATGCAGAATGTGCACATAAAAACTATGCGAACAGCCTTTCGCTAGTATGTGAGCACATACGAACCCTTACGAAACATTTACAGAAGGAACAATAATTACGTAAATTGTATTATAACGAACGTTTCTTAGCATGCGAGCGCGTTTTGCTGTGCAAATAACATCTCAATAGGTCAGTTTTTTAGGGTGAGAACACACTTCGTAATAGGTCAATTATTGGTAAGGTACAATAAACACAAATTCCTGTCTAAAGAAATAGCGTATTCCACTTTTGGAGGCGAGTTGGTTCGATGTTCGGCATTTCTTCTTAATACGAGACATCATCTTGTACTAACCGATAAATTCTACTAGACACTTTCTACTTCAATATTGGCTATCGATCGTATCGTTCCCAGGAGATTGTTAAAAAGTTGAATACAAAGGATTCATTTCGCTTAATTTTAAATACGTTTTTCTGTAATTATGTAGATATAAGTTAACCTTCTCGTGTTCTTAACGTATACTTAAAACTTAATATAAATCATCAACGTAGCAGCCATTTTAATAAATGACTTGAAGGTATTTCATAGGATTGAAAGATTTATAAACCACGGCATCGTTTTAGAGTAAACAGACAAGTTTAAATTTACGTAATAGTGAAGCGTTTGAAACTATTTTACGATTATTTTATTGGAATAATTATAGGAAATTACTTCTCCTTATACATAAACCACCCACCCACACACATACGATGACTTGCTAGTTGCTTTTATGTAAAGCAGGCGCCTTGTTTATGTACTATGTAATGTCTCCAGGGGGCGAGTTCAAAGCAAGCCGCAAATTGAAATTACTTGGTAGAAATGCGGCCATTCGGCGTTAGATGTCTTAATGGTAATTGAGAAGTAGTGTAGGGAACTTGAATTTTGTGGATTTTTATGTTGCAAAATGCACGGCTGAATATATTTTTCGATACGACGTGTTTTTCTAACCAAATGGTCCAGTCACTGGAGGTAAAAATGGGGTCCGACCTCTCGATTCGTTGAACCCTCATGCATCTTAATGGAATTGTAGGAGTAAGCTCGTCTTGCCCCCTAATTCAAAAGTGACTCTATGCCAATATGAGGTTTTTATTTTTTAGGGGTTAAAACCATCCCTTTGTAAGAAAAACGGTAAAATTGTAATAATAATGTAATAATAAGCAAATATTTGACTTTAATTATCTTTAAACATAATAAATAAAGACAGTTACACGCCCTAGAATATAAATTAAAAGAATGGTGGATGTTCAACCCTTAAAGCCAACCCCTTGGCATCATTTTGCTGAGTTCTAATGAAAAAAATTATAATACTCATGAATAACTTATTGCAATTACTTATTTAATATATCTTTACTATTTATTAGCTACTTGTATAAAGTAATATTTTTTCATCCCTTAAAATCATCCCCTAATTTAAGTTTATTCAAAACATTCATTAAAAATTTTTTTTTCATATTAAAAATGTTTCATATAAAGAACATTTTACATTATTAGAAATTGTATATGTTACATCGTAAGCTGGGGATGTTATTTTTCATCCCTTAAAATTATCCCCCGGCTGTGCTCCAAAATTTCTTTCCTACTCACCAATGTAATTCTTGATAGCCCCATTTCGCTCTGAAAATGAGAAAAAAAGGTCCGTTTACTATTTCCGTATCTGCTTAGAAAATGATCATTTTACGGAAAATGTACGGTTACAACGGAGTTTAAATTTAACTCTTGCGTTGCATGAGTGTTTTTTTTTACCGCTAACATTGATATTAAGCTAGCACTTTGACCTTTTCCGTAATTATCCGTTTTTATGCTACGTACCAGTTCACGTGTTAAAAAAGCTTCAGGCGTCTTTATTTCCCGAAGCGAGTGCTACAACACGAACTTCAATACGATGGCCAACCGATGCAGCTTATTATTAGAAATCGTTTTACTGATTCTTCGAGGAATCTACCACATATGCGACTATTCACTTTTAGATTGCAGGTATCTGGATAGCGTAGTGGCACGGCCCAACGGTTTAGATGATTTCTATTCTTTGGGGCGGGGTTTCGTTGCTTTGCAGCGGTTGCTTTTTTATTTATAATGTAGCGTTCTTGTTAATTTCTAATATCGCGCTCTTTTTCATTTTTCGTCTTCTGTTATACTCAAAGCAGGCAAAAAAAATTATTTTAACGCCTTCAATCGTTAAATTGTACCTTAGTTTTGGTTAAATGTACACATTCTAAGTTTATAATTGCTTCGGAAGCTTTTCGTGCACCTTAAACTGCGTTACATTATAGTATGCTGAGCGTCGTTCTTTTACTATCCTTCACAAATTGTCTGGCAAATTACACTTGCGTTTTGTTGCCGTGGCCTTGACAGAGCTAGATGCGTTCAGGAACAATCTTTAGGATGACGCTCGCAATTGGTCCAACATTTTGCAAATTACTTCGCCGGTGGCTTGCACCTTGGGCCTTTTTATATTTGTATTCATTATTCTGTGCATTCCATTCCCATTGCTAAAAAACATTGACGTCAAGGTTAAAGGCGATTCAATGATTTTCAAGAAAATTCTCAAGGTTTGGAGGGAGTTCTCTAGGCTTGACAGGAATTTTCTAGGCTTGAAGGGAATTCTCTGGGTTTGAAGGGAATTTTCTGGGTTTGAACGGAATTTTCTGGGTTTGAAAGGAATTTTCTAGGTTTGGAGGGATTTCTATAGGTTTAAATGGAATTCTCTAGGTTTGGAGGGAATTCTCTAGGTTTGGAAGTATTTCTCTAGATTTGGGGGGAAGGGAATTTTTAGGTTTGGAGGAAATTCTTTAGAGTTGGCAGAAGATTCTATAGGTTTGGGGGAAATCTCTAGGTTTAGCGGGAATTCTTTAGGTTTGGAGGGAATTCTTTAGGTTTGGAGAAATTCTTTTGCTTTGGAGGCAATTCTCTGGGTTTGGAGGGAATTCTCTGGGTTTGCAGGTAATTCTCTAGGTTTGAAGGGGATTCTCTAGGTTTGAGTGGAATTCTCTAGGTATCTGAAGAAACTTCTAGGTTTTTGAGAAATTTCTAGGTTTTAAGAAATTCCTAAGTTTTTAGGAAATTCCTAGGTTTTAGGAAATTTATGGGTTTTTAGGAAATTCCTAGGTTTTTAGGAAAATCCTAGGTTTTTGGGAAATACTTATGTTTTTTAGGAAACTCCTAGGCTTTTTAGGAAATCCATAGGTTTTTGGGAAACCCCTAGGTTTTTGGCAAATTTCTAGGTTTTTCGGCAATCCCTAGGTTTTCGGAAATACCTAGGTTTTTGGGAAATACCCAGGTTTTTGAATTTCTAGGTTTTAATTTTTAGGTTTTTAGGGAATTTCTAGGTTTTAAGATAATTTCTAAGTTTTTAGTAATTTTCTAAGTTTTTTTAGAAAAATTCTACGTTTTTTAGAAAAGTTCTAAGGTTTTTAGACAAAATCTAAGTTTTTTAAAAAAATTCTAAAATTTTTTTAGGGGAATTTTTAGTTTTCCAAGTTTTCTAAGTTTTCTACGTTTTTAAGTTTTCTAAGTTTCTAAGTTTTCTAAGTTTCTAAGTTTTTAAGTTTTTTAAGTTTTCTAAGTTTTAAAGTTTTCTAAGTTTTCGAAGTTTTTAAGTTTTCTAAGTTTTCTAAATTTTCTAAGTTTTAAAGTTTTCTAAGTTTTAAAGTTTCCTAAATTTTTAAGTTTTCTGATTTTTTAAAGTTTCTTAAATTTTCTAAGTCTTCCAAGTTTTTAAAGTTTCCTAAATAGAAAATTTCTAAGTTTTTTTTAGAAAAGTTCTAAGTTTTTTAGACAAAATCTAAGTTTTAGAAAATTTTCTAATTTTAGGGAATTTTCAGTTTTCCAAGTTTTAAGTTTTCTAAGTTTTCTAAGTTTTCTAAGTTTTAAAGTTTTCTAAGTTTTAAAGTTTCCTAAATTTGTTAAGTTTTTTAAGTTTTCTAAGTTTTCTAAGTTCTCTAAGTCTTCTAAGTTTTTAAAGTTTCCTAAATAGAAAATTTCTAAGTTTTTTTAGAAAGGTTCTAAGTTTTTTAGACAAAATCTAAGTTTTTTAGAAAAATTCTAAATTTTTTTTAGGGGAATTTTTAGTTTTCCATGTATTCTAAGTTTTTTAAATTTTCTAAGTATTTTAAGTTTTCTAAGTTTTAAAGTTTTCTAAGTTTTCTAAGTTTTCTAAGTTTTCTGTTTTAAAGTTTCTAAGTAAAGTTTTCCAACTGTTGCTTTAAGCCTTTTCTAAGCTTCCAAGCTTTCCAAGTTTCTCAAGCTTTCTAAGTTTTAAAAGTTTTCTAAGTTTTATAAGTTTTATAAGTTTTATAAGTTTTATAAGTTTTATAAGTTTTATAAGTTTTATAAGTTTTATAAGCCTCCAAGTTCCTAAGCTTTAATTTCTAAGTTTAAGTCTGCTGTCCGTCCAGGTGTCCGAGCTCTAAGCTCAAGCTCCAAGCCTCAAGCCCAAGTTCCAAGCCTTCAAGCCTAAGTCTAAGCCTCTCAAGCTTTTAAGTTGTCTAAGTTGTCTAAGTTTTCTAGGTTGTCTAAGTTTTCTAAGTTGTCTAAGTTTTTTTAAGTTTTCTAAGTCTTCTAAGTTTTCTAAGTTTTCTAAGTTTTCTAAGATTTCTAAGTTTTTAATATTTGTAAGTTTTCTAAGTTTTCTAAGTTGTCTAAGTTGGCTAGATTTTCTAAGTTTTCTCGGTTTTCTAAGTTTACTAGGTTTTCTAGGTTTTATAGGGTTTTTAGGTTTTCTGGGTTTTCATGGTTTCTTACAATTAAAACGGTAGTTAAAATTAAAAGTTTGATAATTACAACACCGGTAACGGGGTGTAAGAGACACTATCACAGTTGGCAGCGCCAACTCTTATACGGATTTCGGCGCGTCAACTACTGATGATGTCATCGATATTGTGCAATAATTTGCAATATAAAAATTAACAATTAAAGATAAACGAGAGTCATTTTAACAACAAATTACTCCATTTTTAACACAAAATAAGTAAAGGATTACTTACATAAGGAATCCGGTATCCGGCGGGATTGCGTTACAGCTCGCTTCTCTGAAGTCCATCGGCTCCTCCCGGCGGAATTAGAGATGAACGTTGACGCTATCAAATGCGTACGGAACGGCTAGCTAAAGGTGAACATGAGGTCATCCTCAGGCGTGAAGATCGGTACTCCTAGGTGGCAGCAATTCTTACCTATGTAGGGTTTGGACGGGAAGGAGGTAAAGGTAGACAATAAAGATAATTAGGCAGGGATTTCTACATAGGTACAGCTACGATACGTTACCCAAGACAAAAACCAGCACTTCACTCGACGATCAAAGGCAAAAGAGCCTCGATTCAGGGCGTCACCCCAACTCGACCCCATTCTTTGTCTAGTATTCGTATATCCCTATAGGGATATGCACTGTGCGCAATTGCACTACTCGGACGTACCGGAAGCACCGCCTAGTCTATTTAAAAATTTCCGCGTCTCGCGTATTTGAAAATTATGGCGGGAAACTTCCGTACATTAAAAACTAAACTACTAACAATGTTTAAGTGGCAATGGCACGTAACAGGTTTTCTAAGTTTTTAAGATTTCTTAGTTTTTTAAGTTTCCTAAGTTTTCTAACTTTTTAAGTTTTCTGAGTTTTAAAGTTTTCTAAGTTTTCTGAGTTCTCAACGTTTTCTAAGTTTTCAACGTTTTCTAAGTCAATTTTGACGGGATTTCCTCAATTTCAACGGAATTTCCTCATTTCCTCAATTTTTAGAGAATTTCCTCAATTTTGACGGAATTTCTTCAATTTTGACGGAATTTTCTCAATTTTGGAGGAATTTCTTCAATTTTGGCAGCATTTTCTCAAATTTTGACGGAATTTTCTTAATTTTGACGGAATTTCCTCAATTTTGGCAATTTTTCCTCAATTTTTAGCGGATTTTTTCAATTTTGACGGGATTCCCTAGCTTTTGCGGAGTTTTCTATATTTTGACGGAGTTTTCTAGATTTTGGCGTAGCTTTCTAGATTTTGGCGGATTTTTAGATTTCGACGGAGTTTTCTAGATTTTGACAGAGATTTCTAGGTTTTCACGGTTTTCTACATTTTGACGGAGTTTTCTAGATTTTAACGGAGTTTTCTAAACTATGTCGGAATTTTCTAGACTTTTTAGCTATTTCTAGGCTTTTTGGCAATTGTCTAGGCTTTTTGGCAATTTTCTAGGCTTTTTGGCAATTTCCTATGCTTTTTGGCAAAGTTCTAGGTTTTTTTTGGCAATTTTCTAGGCTTTTTTGCCAATTTTCTAGGCCTTTTGCCAATTTTCTAGGCCTTTTGGCAATTTTCTAGGCCTTTTGGCAATTTTCTAGGCTTTTTTACTTTTCCAACGATTTTTCTATAGACACAACAAACATGAAACCTTGGCGAAACCCAAATTCTGGCTCAATGTAACTAAAATTTAAATGCCTTTATTAAGGATATTTTGCTCTTCAAAGATTTAAGTCTATCTCCCATTTTAAAAACCATTGTCACTAACATTAAATCTTGATTGCCGAGATACGTGCTAAAATTGAGAAAGAAGGGCGCAGAGAGTGTGTGGGCGCTCAAAGTAGTACCGAAGGTACTACAAGGCGTTTCTAGTTCTTACATATTAAAACTTAATTGAGAATGTCTACTGCCGAATTTTTCGGCACGTAACAAGACAACAAACATAGAACAAGAGAAAAATTGTTGAAAGCATATGTGTGGAGCACAGCACAGTATGCCTATGAAATACGGGCAGTCTGAAACGCAGACAGAAAAACGGTAGCAGCCTTTTGAAATGCTGTGCTTCAGATGTATGAGGACGATAGCATGGACAGACAAAGATAATAACAAATAGGTTATAGGAATAGTACATTTTTAAATTAATTTAAATTTCAAATGATATTTTCGGCCAATCACAAACAATTCTATCTAAAATGTGACCTATCACTGACCAGAATTAAGATAGTTATCCAATCCTAGTTTGATTTTGGGGTGACAATTGACACTTTAAATGAACCTAACCTATCAACTGATATCTAACATCCCGTGAAATTTAGAAGATTTTAAATTAAGGCGCTAAAGAAAATGCTAGTTTGTTCTAGAGAATTCGAAACCGGAAGTGCGTAATAAAATGTGATTTTTCGTGATGTTTTTTTTTGCGATGTTTCTGTGAGAAAGTTGTGTGGAGTCGTCGAGTTTCTGATATGTGTTTGTGGCTAGTTGTCTGATGTGTTGTTGGAGAGTTTGTATTTGTAGGTCGTGTCTTAAGTTTTCGTTTCGTATAAACCATGGGGCTCCTGTGATGAGTCGGAGTATGTTGTTTTGTAGTGCTTCCAGTTTTTGTGTGTTGGTGTGGCTTATGTATGTGTACCAGGCTTCAGATGCGTACGTCATTATTGGGCGTATGTATGTTTTGTATATGTTTAAACGTGTGTGGATTGGTAGTGTGCTGTGGTGTGTAAGTACTGGGTGTAGAAGTCCTTTGGTTCATAGTGCTTTTTGTGTTATGGTTTTTAGGTGTTGGTTGAAGTGTAGTTGTCTGTCTATGTGTACTCATAGGTATTTTATAGTCGGTTTCCAAGTGAATGTGTGTTCTTACATTTAAAGTGAATTCTTACATTTAAAAGTTCATAAATACAACACCGCAAGCGGCGTTTACTAGACACCACCGGCAGTTGGTAGCGCTAATCTTATACAGATTTTGGGCGCGCTCATCTGCCAATGACGTCACCAATGCACAAATTATATTGCGCAATAATCGGAAAATTTATATAAGTTCAGGACAATAGTCTATCTCAGCGAACAAATTAAATAATGGAGTACTTACTCAGAAATCCGGCATCCCGCGGAGTTGAGGTAAAGTTGGCTTTTGCTGAAATCCATCAGGGCTACGGAGGGCCCTTTTTTAGGTAGTTAAAGATGGTACGCCCAACGCTTTTCCAAAGCGCTTGGACCAGCACTCAGGGCTCCGCTCCGGGGTGATTAAAGATGGTGCTTGCTCCGGTGCTGTTGGCGGAGCATGGACTTCCGGCTCGTTCTCGGGTCGTGCAGTACGGTTCGCCCTAGGCGGCTACAGATTTCGTCCTACCTATGCAGGGAAAGATGGGAACATGGTAAAGGGTGACAAACAAAGATAATTAGGCAAAGGAATCTACATAGATAAAGCTAAAGACACGATACGATACCCCAAACTTCCACTCCACTCGAAGGTTCAGGCAAAAAAGCCACGTTAAAAAGAACCACGGAAACACTTGTCCCCACTTTTGTCTTTTACACGTCGGCGCGATCGGCGCAAACGCACTGTGACGTAACGGAAATACGCGCCTAGTCTTTTAAATTTATGGCGCGAAACTTCCGCACATCAAGATTAAACTAAAAGCAATGTTTAAGGGCCACTTTGGCACGTAACAGTGTTGATTCAGTGATGGTGGGTCGTGTAAACTTGAGCGGTGTCGTGAGAAGAGAATGGCTTCTGACTTATTCTTGTTCAGAGCCATTCTCCACTTAGTGAACCAGTCAGGTAAAACATGGAGTTGTCGTTGGAGTTTGTTTATAGCGTATGTGGGATGTCTGCCTTTGGCCATGTATAGTGTGTCGTCGGCGTAAAGTGCGCATGTGATGTGTGGTCTACAGGGTATGTCGAATATGTAAATTAAATAGTGTGGGGGAAAGGCAGCCTCCCTGTGGTACCCCAGCCGACATGTGTGTAATGGTGGAGGTTGTGCGTTCGACTCTGACTTGTAGGTGTCTGTGTGTTAGATAGCTGTGTATGAGTTTTAGGTATTGAAATGATAGTTGGTGATGTATTGCGAGTTTGTAGAGTAGACCATGGTGCCAGACCTTGTCGAAGGCGCTTTTTATGTCTATTGCTACTGCAGCTGTAGTGCTGGCTGTGTTAAAGTTTTCTGCGATTGTGTCTATGACGTGTATGATTTGTTGTGTAGTGGAATGGTGTGCTCGGAAACAAAATTGTTCCTGTCTGATGTGTATGCGTTCTTGGAGGTGTGGTAAGAGTAACTTCTCGAAGGTCTTGCCCATGGTGTTTGAGTAATGAGATGGGTCTGTAATCGTGTGGATCTGTCCGTGTTTTGTTGGGTTTGGGTATCATAATGACGGTGGCTAGTTTCCATGCGGCTGGGAAGTGTTGATGTCTTGTGATGGCGAGTTATGTAATCCCCCATTTATTATATATTGCCGTGGAACTTGGGTAAAAGCCTCACCAACAAAAATATATTCGAAAATTTTTTTTTAAATTTTCAAAACTCGAAAATTGCACATAATAGAAAATTTTTAATATTTCTTACCCGTTTTCCTCTCTACCTCGGTTGAATTGCTTTCTTCAACTGCTTCCGGCTAGCTCAGTTGGACTTCCTCTTGGATATCTAGATTCACTCTCATATTCTATCGTTCACGCACACTCCCGATAAAACCACAAAATATAACAAACATACAATCTTTTATTTTTCACTACTTACAAATAAAATTCAATATTATCCACTTTTCAGTGATCAAGTTACACCTCAATAAATCCTATTTTGTACTGTCCTGTATTTTAATTTAAATCATCAAACACATAGAATGTACCCGGAGTAAATGAGCCCTAAATAATACCTTATTTCTCATTCCTTCTTTATAATTTATTTTAAATCTATGTAAACTCTGGAGTATGGTGAGCTCATGATAACCCAATTAATTATGAATAATGTATGCCCTTATACTTTGCATACTCTTACAACAAACTAAAAAAACAACCCATGTACTCTTCGCAAAATTTAACTTCCTGATGGAACGTTAATAAGCTTTATATACACCTTCAAATTTCTATTTAAATACCATAATAAAGTTAGTTATACGTATTATGTTCAATACGCAAAATAATGCACACTATCTTCAAAATTCACTCTCATACGTCACCCAATATTCATAGTTTATAACAACACAATTTCAAAGCGTTACTTGGAATTTCTAGAAGATCTCTGCTCCGTGGACGATGCCTTGTATTTGCTTCTTTCGGGTCTGCAGGCCGCTTCTAGCTATTAGTAGAAGAACCCCATGTAAGTTGAGCTGCTAGCGCTGCCTTCACGGTGTATCCAATTTCCAAATCCAAATTAATTATACGCCTTTCACAATTATTTACTTTAATCCACGTTACTTAACGTCACGACACGAGCTTGTTAAAAAAATATAGGTGATACCTCAATTAAAAAATGTAATCTCGGCACACAAAGCGCGTACAAATTATGAGGCTAACACCCTGCAATATAATTTAAAATAATTTTATTCTACTTACAAACTCGTGGTAGCTTTCATACGTAGTCTGAAGCGATTGAAATATTAAGGGCTTTCATTATGTTTTCGAAAAGTATTTATACAATTTAGGTTGCCACCTCCTGGCCGCATTCACCCAAAATCCTTCATCTACAACAACACCTTCTTAAAATTTTGAGCTCAACCGCGAATTTCAGCGCGTCGTTATATTTTCTGAAAATTAATACACACTATGCTCGTATTTGTCTTATGTCCAACTACCAATATCGACCATTTGTCTATCCACTGACGTTCTACAAATCCCGCCTATCTCACGCTGTCCCTTGCTTATGCATTTTCTACTTCTCTTTCTAACCTTGCTCGAGTGTTAAAAAATCGATATTCCTGACCATCTGCTATCTAACCCCTCGTGGAGTTCCTACGTGCTTTAAATAACCCCTCATTAGGTTTACTGCAAACACATTCGACCGTTTACCTTGATATTCATTGAAACTTGTAGCTTTATCTACCCAAAATAAGTGGAAGCTGACATTTACAAAACACGCAGGTGTTTAATTTTAACGAACGTTTTAAATAACATTTCTAGGAGTTGGATTTCAGCATATTTTAACCCCACCGATATATTTGTTTGTTAGCAACGCGTTTCACCTTGGTATTATTGATTTTTCATGCCTTTATGCATATTATACGTAAATAACCGTTTAATTAAACACAATTAAATTAATTGCATTGGCTTCTACCATCTATTTTCTTTGCAAACCTACTAAACTTTAATCATTATTTGTAAAATTTTGTTAATACCTGTTACTTAAAAATGAACTAACTGGAATAAATTTCGCACGTAAATTCTGGTTGTTTCATTTATACAGGGTGTTTTGAAATTGCTTTATTTATATTTACTTTTAATCCTTTAAAACCAATATAATATATAAAACTAATAATTAAGAAGTTATTAGAAATATTAGAAAATGCGCTAAGTAATGTGCAACAATGTAATGAAGGACAATTCATTTCAGTTTATTAACGTTCATGGGAACAGAAGCGCTACTTTGTAGCACAAGGATAAGTGACACTGCAGATGCCAGGTCACAGATGGTCACAGACAGTCACGTACCGTAAGTAAGCTCGCAACAAAGTAGTTATGAATAGCTTTTAAGATAGCAACTATGTATATGAATAGAGTCAAGTGTAAGCAGACATTAGGTCTGCAAGTTCCCACAGACTTGTGAGGGGTAGGGATGTTATAAAAGGCCCGGGAGCTCCACTCACAGGCAGTTAATCCATCGTTCAGCTTTAGCATTGCAGTTCGTTAGATAACTTACTTCGTACAATTAATTAATGGTTCGGACTTAGAGTAATAATTTCAAGATTGTCTAAATTCAACATTAATTTCTGTATAAAAATTAAATAAATGTGTTAAGAAACCTGAAAGTCTTTTAAAAAAAACAGCTCCCAAGCCACGAACCTTAACTGGCATTGTAAAATGTCTGTGAGATAGTTTAATGTTGACTTGCTGATGTTTTGTAAATCGGTGTTTGTTATATCGTCGGGTCCGGGTGCTTTCTTTCTGTTTTGTTCTAGTATGATTCGTGCTACGTCTTTGTTTGTGAAAAGTGGTATTGGGTTTGTGGTGTTGTTTGTTTGTGTGTTGTCTAGGATGGCGTTAACTGTCGGTTCTATTGTGTGTATGTGTTGGTGAAGGGTTGATGAGTTGGGGGTGAATGTGTCTTGGAGTGTCTTTGCAAATTCTTCTGCTCGTTCTTTAGGTGTGTATAGTCGTGTACCGTTGGTGTCGTTCCTGGATTGTTTCGTGTTTTTACTTTTTTGTTTAGTTTGTAGAGGTTTCCTTCTTACAATTTAAAAAACGCGATAATTCTTACAATTAAAAAGTCGATTAATTACAGTTAAAAAGTCGATAAATACATCGCGCAAGCGTAATGAAAAAGAGACTCCACGGGCTGTTAGAACGCTAACCTTATTACAGATTTGCGCGCCCAACTGCCAATGACGTCACCAATGCACAATTTATATTGCGCAATAATCGGAAATTTATATAAATATAAGGCAATAGATAATACAGCAAACAAATTAGATAATGGACTACTTACATCAGAAATCCGAACGTCCTGCGGGGTTGAGCTAAAGTAGGCCTCTTTCAAAGTCCATCAGGGTTCCATCCCGGAGGGATTAAAAATGGTACGCCCGACGCTCTTCCAAAGCGTTCGGACCAGCTCCGGCAATCATAAGGCTCTTTCATCCAGGGTCGTGCAGTACGGTTCGCCTACGGCTCAAATTGTCACCTACCTATGCAGGGAATGACGGGAACATGGTATAAGGGGCGACAAACAAAGACAAGCAAGCAAGGAAATCTACATAGGTAAAGATAAGGCACGATACGATACCTGACACGATCACGCTCCTTGAAGATCAAAGGCAAACAGCCACGTTACAGAGAGCAGAGGAAAAACCCTACTTTTTTCCCCTACTCCACTCGCGTCGCGCGATCTGGCGCAGACGCACTGTGACGTAACGGAAATACGCACCCCGAGTCTTTTGAAATTGTGGCGCGAAACTTCCGCACATCAAAATTATCCTAAGACATGTTTAAGGGCTAATTTGATTGGCACGTAACATCCTTCGGTGTTGATTGTGTGTTGTACATATGATGTCCATGTGTCTTTGTTGCGTTCGTCTAGTAGGTCTTTGATGTGTCTCTGTTGTGCGTTCAGTCGTGTTTTAATGGCTGGGTCTCGTGTAAGTTTAAAGAGTTTAACTAGGCGTTTTTTGTCTCGTATGGCGTCGTGTATGTGTGTAGGGAGCTGTTTGTGTTGTGTTATTTGTTTAGTGTAGGTGCTGTGTTTCTTTGCGTTCCGTATAAGTTGTGTGATTTCTGTGACTGCTTCGTCGAGGTCTTGTGTGGTGTGTATGGGTGGTCTGTTTATTGGAGTATGTCTTTGAAGGTATTCGTTAAATTTTTTCTTGTTTGTGTATGCTTTTGTGGTGAGTCTGTTTAGTCTGTGCATGCTTGTCTTTAGTGTGATAATGACTGGGAGATGGTCGGAGCTGGGGTCGTGGATTACCTGACTGGAGCAGGGGAAGGGAATGTTTTTTAGGATGGAGATATCTAGGACGTCTGGCTGGTGATTGGGGTTGGGTGGGATGCGTGTAGGTTCGTTGGGTTGTTACGTGCCAAAGTGGCACTTTAACATTGTTATTAGGTTAGTTTGATGTGCGGGAGTTTCGCGCCATATTTTCAAAAGACGCGGTGCGCGAGAATTTTAAATAGACTAGGCGTGTACTTCCGTTACGTCAGAGTGCATTTGCGCAGTTCGCACGATGCTAGAGGGGTAGACGAATAACTTCGTGCGGATGTGTAAAAAACAAAAGAGTGGGGACGAGTTTTGGTGACGCTCTGAAACGTGGCTTTTTGCCTTTGTTCTTCGAGTGAAGTGGTCGCTTTGAGGTATCGTATCGTAGCTTTACCTATGTTTGCTTATCTTTTGTTTGTCGTACCTTATACCTTTTTCCCGTCATTCCCTGCATAGGTAGGTGATGAATCTAAAGCCATAGGAAAACCGGACTCCACGACCCTGATGTACATGCTCCGCTAGCAGCTCCGGAGAAATCACCGTCTTTAATCCCTCCGGGATGTAGCCGGATGGACTTGGGAGAGGCCTACCGTAGCGCAACTTCGTGCGAAGGCCGGATCTCTGAGTGAGTACTCTTTTTGTTTAAATTTTTATATTTTCCGTTTATTACGCAATGTAATTTGGCAGTGGTGACGTCATGGTAGTTGGCCACGCGAAACCTGTAAAAGGGGTTCGCGCTGCCCTCCGCTAGAGGCGTCACTCGCTTTATTCATTGCGCTTGCGCGATGTATCTTTTGAACTGTATTTATCGGCTGCTAACTGTATTACCGACTTTTTAAGAACTATCACCAAGGAACGTGTAATAGGGTTCGAGTATGTCGTAATTGTTGTTGTTGGCGTGATCGTAGAGTATGCGTCCGTTTACGTTTCGTGCTGTTGATCCCCATGATTCATGTTTTGCATTAAAGTCGCCTGCAATGAGTGTTGGTGTGTGTCCTGTAAGAAGTGTATCAATGTCGTTTGTGTCTAGTGGTCCTCTAGTGGGGCTGTTGTATATGGCAGTGATGTTTAGTAGTGTGTTGTTAGTTTTAATCTGTATAGTTTGTGCGTCCATGCTTGTTGGTGGTAAGTCTAGTGGAAGGTGTGTGATTTGTTTGTGTACAAGTGAGGCTACTCCTCCGTGAGCGTTTTGTCCTGGTATTGTTAGTGGGTGATCGTATCTGTGTGTCTGGTAGCCGCTAACGTTGAGTGGTTTACTTGGTGTCAGTTTAGTCTCTCCGATGAGTGCTATGTCGATGTCGTAGTGTTTTAGGAAGTGTCGTGATTCTGTCATTTTGTTCGTGATACCGTTGGCGTTCCAGGAAAGGATGGTGACGTCACGTCTTGTGTGTGGTGTATTAGGCATTGTAGTGTCCAATGACGTCAGTGAGTGCTGAAAATAGTAAAGGGATGATTGATTCACCTGCCGAGTATGCTGTGATGAGTCGTTGTATCCATGTGAATATTTTGTTTATTATGTATGAGTGCGGGTTGTATGTTTTCTGTGGTATTGGATGTTGATGGTGTAATGTTTGTGTTTATTTTAGGTGGGGTCACTTGTGTGTTTTGTGTTGTTTAGGTAGGTTTAGGTGTTGGTTGAGGTTGTGCTATTTTTAAGAATTCTTGTTTGTTTGGTTTGTGTTGTACTTTGCGTTTTTTCTTTTTGTGTGTTTTCTTTTTGGGTGTCTGAATTGGTGTCGTCTGTAGATGTTTGTGTTTTGAAGAAACGTGATGTTGGTGGGTTTACGGGTGTTTGTGTTGATAGTTGTGGTTCAAGTGTGGGTGTTGGAAGGAGTGTTTTACGGGGTTCTGTTGTGGTAGGTAAGTTTTGTGCGTTTGTGGGTTTTCCGTGTTTGGTTTTCGTCCATCCTTCTTCAAAGTCGCTGTCGGTGTCTGAGGGGATTTGTAGGATGGGGGCGGGTTGTGTATTTGTCTTTTTGCGTAGAAATTCTTGGTAGGCAGGACAATTTCAGTAATTAGCGGGATGTGGGCCTTGACAGTTAGTGCATTTGGGTGGGTCTTCAGGTCGTTTCTTGCAGTCTGTAGCGTAGTGTGAGTTTGCGCATTTGACGCATCGGGGTCTAAATCCGCAGTTTGTACTGGAATGGTTATATCGTTGACATGTGTAATATTGTGTAATCGTTTGTGTTTGTTCATATTGTAACGTATTGTTTTTCGTAGTTAGACTTCGTCCATTAATATAAAATAAAACAGCAATAATATAAAAATATAATTTGTAAAATTCCGTACAATAAAAATAATACATAAAATTTATAATAGCATAATAGACTCCTTTACCTTTGAGGTCTAAGATTCGTTACTAAGCTTCGTCGAGTTGTCAATTCGATCACTTGGCATTCAACGTTTGAAGAGACAAGCTGCGATAAGCGGCGTGGTAAAGTCAAGATGGTCGTGTCTAAACACGTGGCCTGTAACACGGTCCGAAAAAGAATTAGAATTGATTGAATCTTGGTGTCTGGAGGTTGTTCCTAGCGGCTTTAGCGTGATGGTATTCTTTTATATATTCCACCTAGAGCAGTTCAGTTGATCCCTGCAGGCCTAAGGAGGCGGAAGCTCACCCTCATCATTAATACATGCAATATCACATAACCATATGATATGAGAATATCATATACAATTTCCTATAAGTTTATCATATCAGTTTAATTTCAAGAAAATTTAGTTTGGGTTTTGGAATACTAAATTTTATACGATGTAAAATCAAGGAGAAGTTGGTTTCGTTAAATACTGTTTTTAATCAGAAGAGTTCTCAGAATTCCAGCAATAATTTCGTACGTATTCACGTGGCTTCTATTTGTGCATCGCAGAATGCAGATGTTAATGGAATTTCCGACAGCTGAGGTTATAGTCCGATTTCCTTTGTTCGCAGCAGTATTTCTACACGTGAGTGTTTTTAGCATTTAATCACTTTCTTTATTATTTAAATTGCAATAAGAAAATATAAAATTGAACTTTAGTCACGTAAAACGTTTAAGGAAAGAAAGAATTACGTAATAAATTCATTGTTTGTCAGAATGATTGCACATACAGATAACGTTAACGAAGCTAAAAAGTTGTTAGTGACATATTATGTCAAATAAGAAAAAATATTCAGCTGTCCAATTTAGACCTCACAAGTCATGTTACGTTAATTTAAAATATGTTTAATAATTGAGGTCATGTACTTTGATTTTAATTAACATGAGGAATTCTTTTAATACCTATTAAGTAAAAGTAACTTTAGGTTGATACATGCTATTTTATCTGAACTTAGGTAATTAAATTTGATTGTTAAAGTCTACGTAGTACTACTATGACTTGAAGAATATGTTATATAAATAATTAAGAGAACTCAAACTTTACATAAAATTTATTAAGAAAAACTCATTTAGAGATCTTTATGTTATTGAATATAAATCCTTATTATATTTCTGTTCTATAAAAATTATTAGTTGAAAATATTATAGTAAAACGAATCAAGAAATTTAATCAAATAGAATCTATTTTATTTGCATGACTCTTTTATTATTTAAAATACAAGTAAAATTTACAAGTCATCCCTAATTAGAAATTGTGTGTAATGATAACAAATACCCTGGGTGTATACTTTTGAAACTTAAATTCTATTATTTTATTTTTGGTAAATATTTTTGAGGACACAAACGGTGTCCATGTTGTGCATTTGTCTGTTCACAGGTCAAGTCGTGACATCTGTATGACATCTGGTGTTTGAGATTTTGGTAAGTGTTTTAAAAAAGTGAAATTCAAGCTTTATGGCTATATTAGTGGGGTTTCCGCATTCCCCTAATACAAGCACAGTTAATTTTTGTAGGTTGTTGTATTGAAAAATACGGTGGCGCTCATTATTTATATTTTTGGTAGTTTGACATGTTGATACGAATTTTTTTATCTTGCTAGCCCCAGTTTGGATGTCAGTGATCCGAATTTTGTAGTTTTTATTATGGTGGGCGCTAGTGTGACTTATTTCTCTTAATGGGCGCCAGTAAACAAAAATCTTCCGACATAGCTAGGGGTCTATTCCTGGGTAGAGCATAAAGAAGTGGAGGGGGGGGGTTTAGTCGAATTTTGTTTGCAAACCAAAGCTAAACTAAATTAAATAGGCGCCACCAAGTCCTGAGATAATCACGATAATAGCAGAGCACAATTCTAAGGGCGGACGTGGAAACCCAAAGATAAAACGATCGCCTTCGTTAACAAAAACCTGTCTTATTAAAATAAGACGCAGCTCCTGTAAGAAATTGCAAAGATTAAATAAAGAAAAAGTAGAACACCATTTGTGTCCTATAAAAGTATTAAAAATAAAAAAATGTATATCCAATATGATATTGGCACAAAATTATTACTCAAAAATTCTACGTTTATGTTATCAGATTTGATCGCATTTGACCAAAATAAAAGTCTCAAAGTTTAACCAATTGTTTACTAAAGTAAAAAAACTTTCTTTTAAAATTTTATAACTTTTTAACATGTAAAAATTCTCAACAATAATGTTTATAACAAAATAAAAATTTTGTCTTTTTATAGCAAAAGAATGCTCTCTAAACATAAGCTTGTTTTAAATATTTGATCAAAATAATTTGTAACCACAATGCATTGAACTATCATTTCTATCCTGGGCAGATCTTATCAGGTAGATTACAGTTTCATAATTATTACGCAGCGTGTATATAAATTTTTATACTTAGTTTTTATAATTTATCTGTGAATAATAGCTAACTTTAAGATTGACGAATGTTTAATTTGAATTTTAGGAAAGCTGCACGGAACATCTGCTTTCACGGCAAACATCTGTCAAATGTTGCTACATCACAAAAAAGGATAACGTCGAAAATTATTACACTTTTATTGGTGAAAGTTTATATGGTCGATAAAACAGATTACAAAGTATTACACTTAGATGGTGGTACATTTATATGGCGATAGATGGTTCTTAAAAGCCTGTAATACAATTACCAAAGTTCCTAAGATACATCGCGCAAGCGCAATAAGAAAAGCGAATGACGCCTCTAGCGGAGGACAGCGCGAACCCCTTTTACAGGTTTCACGTGGCCAACCACCATGACGTCATCATTGACCCAAATTATTGCGTAATAATTAGCAAATTTTACATAATTAAACACGATAAAAGCAACAATTTAGCTAAAAATCTACTTACATAAAAAATCTGGCATCCGGCAGGAAGTCGCACTACGGTAGGCCTCTATCAGGGTTCCTCAGGGCTCCATGTCGGAGGGATTAAAGATGGCGGTTCCTCCGAAGCGGCTAGCGGAGCATGTACCTCAGGGTCGTGGAGTCCACGAAGCCGAAGGTTGTAAAATTCTCCTACCTATGCAGGGATCGGATTAGGAACAAGGTAAAGGTCGACAAACAAAGACAATTAGGCAACGGAAATCTACATAGATAAGATAAGGCAGGATACGATACTTGACCAACCACACTACTCGAAGAACAAAGGCCAAAAGCCACGTTCTCCCGAGAGAACCGCGGAACTTTCCCACCCCTTTTCTAGTATTGTTCTACCCCTCTAGGAATAAGCACACTGCGCAAATGCACTACTCTGACGTATCGGAAGCACCGCCTAGTCTATTTAAAAATTCCCGCGCACCGTGTATTTGAAATTATGGCGCGAAACTTCCGTATATTAAAAACTAACTTAAAAACATGTTTAAGTGCAAATTGCACGTAACAAAATATACCTTGAAATTTATCTGAAGTTGAAATGGAACAAAGCTTACAATTATATAAACCTAACATGACAAAATTTCTTTCTACGGTTTGTAAAACCAGTTCAACAATAATCGAAAGTGAAACAGATCATATGTTCATAAACATGATAGCAAATTTCGTGTTTTTTTTTTATTACCGTCTGTTTATCAAAGACAAACGACATTCTAAACACGTGCAAAAATTTCTTAAACTTAATAACGAACCAAACTGCATCTGATATTCCTAGACAAATCCGAACAGGAATTCCAAACAATCCTATAAGCCATTTCAAACTTAGGAAGCCGTAACCATTCCTTGCACAGAACCATACAACTTACAAAACAAAATCTTCACTTGTCCTTTTCTATTGTTTTTCGTAGGCGCGCTAAATAAATGAAACAAAACTAAATTGAGTTCGTAAAATGTATAAATTACAAACCGTTAGTAGAGGTTACCGAAATTTATTCAAGTCTACCATGACTTGACAGCTCACACAAATAATTCAATCGAATGTCGCAAGCCTCTAGCCGGGAAAACATCTTGATGGATTGATAGCTAAGGTGCGACTAACGAACCAAACTAGAACCGAATCATAGCGACGATTCACAGACTTGCGGTTAAAGGTGGGGAAACACGAAAGCAACAGCTAGAGATGCTCGACAAAATAACTTTAAGTCACACAGATATTTTACTATAAGAAGATTATTAAAACGAAGTGTTCCATTATGTACTATATGGAACATTAATAGAGAATAAGGCACGCTTGGCGCATTATCCTCGTAATTCAATGTGAATAATTACTCATCAAATTAAACTTGCTACAAGTTTTGGACATTATTATTGTTACCGATCATTACTATGTTTAATTGGGTGCCAATTTGTTTTAACTGTAGAATTTGCAGGGATTAGTACAATATATAACAACCCGGCTTAAGCTAACTTTTAGTTAAGTAAGAGATTTTTTTTATTGCATTCAATAATAGTAAATGTAAATAGTTAGATCTCCATATTAAAGATTATTAAATTCATTGCTTAATACAAATATTAAGATATATATTCCAATTAAAAGGGGTTTGTTGAAATACATTTAGGTACAGACACTTTGTAAACTTTTGGGTAAGTTAACTCACCAGTATCGGTTTCAAAATTCTAGGCCTAACCACCCCGAGGCATGTCCATGTACTCTCCGCTGTAGAGTAGTCGAGGCGTTTGAAAAAAGTAGAGTGAAGACTATGTTACGTGGCACTAGACATTTTTAAATAAGTGTTAATATGAAAGGATTTCGCGCCATACATTTAAAAGACTTGGTGCGCGTATTTCCGTCACTTCCAAAGTGCGTTGCGCGAGACTTCGCGTCGACGCGTGTGAACGAAAGAGAAAAGTGGGGAATTTCCGGAAGACGCTTAGAAACTTGCATTTGAAACGTGAATAGAGGTGGTTGGTCTGGTATCGTATCGTATGTTTTGATTATGTAGATTCCCTTTGCCTTTTTTGATTATCGTTCCTTAACCCGTTCCTTATCGTTACCTCTACATAGGAAGAAGACGACCGAATCTGGATACAGCCTGGTAGAAGATCTACGACCCGAGATACATTAACGAATTCGCGGAGCCCCGCAGCCGCCATCATGAAATAATCCTAAAGGAAGCCACGAGCCGCCATCAGGTGTTATTTCACTTTTACTGGTGAAAATTTTTAAAAGTCGGTAATACAGTTAACAAAGTATTACACTTAGATGGTGGTAAATTTATATGGCGATAGATGGTTCTTAAAAGCCTGTAATACAGTTACAAAAGTTCAAAAGATACACCGCGCAAGCGCAATGGATAAAAAGCAATGCTACGCCCTGGCGGCCGGAAGCGCGAACCCCTTTTACAGGTTTCGCGTAGCCAACCACCATGACGTCACCGATAATTTATATTGCGCCATAATCGGGAAATTTACATAAAATGAGAACAATGAAAATTAAAGAATTTACTCACATGAGGAATCCGGTATCCGGCAGGAAGTCACGGTACGGTAGGCCTCGGCTCCGGTGCTGCTGATAGAGCTTGGACATCGAGGTCGTGGGCTGCTCCAGTTGCCTCGAGGTGGCTGCAAATTTACCTACCTATGTAAGGAATGACGGAAAAATGGTAAAGGAGCGACAAACAAAAGATAATCAAGCAAGGGAAATCTACATAGGTACAGCTACGATAGCGATACGTTATCCAAAAGAAAACGTCCACTTAACTTCACGAACCAACCCAAAAAGCCTCGATTCAAAGCGCCACCAAAACTAGTCCCCACTCTTTGTCTAGTATTGCCCTACCCCTCTAGGGATAAGCACACTGCGCAAGCTTACTACTCCGACGTATCGGAAGCACCGCCTAGTCTATTTAAAATTCCCGCCACTGCGTATTTAAAATTATGGCGGAAAACTTCCGTACATCAAAAACTAACCTAAATAACACTGTTTAAGTGCAAATTGCACGTAACACAGGAAGAAATTCTGGAGGAAGCTTTACCTATTCACGTGAGTACCCCTTAGGGGACTTGTAAAATTTATATATATATATATATATATAAATATATATTGTAGTGGTTTTAAAGGGCTAAATTTAAGTATAAACAAGGCAATTTCAAACACCCTGTATAAAGGAAACAACCAGAATTTACGGGCGAAATTTATTCCAGTTAGTTCATTTTTAAGTAACAAGTATTAACAAAAAATTACAATTAATGAATAAAATTTAGTTAGGTGCGCAAAGAAAATTAATTGTAGAAGCCAATGCAATTAATTTATTAATTTAATTGAGTTTAATTGAACGGTTATTTACGTATAATATGCATAAAAGCATGAAAAATCAATAATACCAAGGTGAAACGCGTTGCTAACACATAAACAGCCGTTGGATATAAAATACGATGAAAAGAAGCTCCTAGAAATGTTGTGTTAAAACGTCGGTTAATTAAACACCTGCATGTATTCTAAATGTCAGGTTGCCTTTATTTTTATAGATAGCAAACAAGTTTCAAAAAATATTGGTAAACAACAGTCGCAAAAGTACGTATTCAGGTCCACTTGGAGTTGTAGAACGCGGACAGTAATATCGATTCTCTACCACTCAAACAAGGTTAGAAGGAAACATACGATATGCATAAGCAAGGGATAGCTTTAATATAGGCGGGATTTTTAAGACATTAATGCATATACTATTGGTCGATATCGTTACTTGTACAACAGACAAGCACGAGAATATTTGAAGTCGGGTTTATTGGAAAATATCGTAACAACGCGCTAAAATTCGGGGATTTCAAAAACGGTTAAACCAAAATTATTTTAAATTAGATTTTTCACGGTAAGAGTGGCCGGAGAGGTTACAGTCGAAGCATATAAATACTCGATGAATTAGCAGGCTCGCTCTCTTTTAACTTCGTTCTAATAGTATTTACATCGCTTCAAATACGAGTTTGTAAGTATAAATAATTTTAAATTAAATAATACAGTGTTGGTCTCATAAGTTGATACGCGAATAAGTGTCGAGTCTAAATTTTAATTTGAGGTGCAACATTGATCTTAAACAAGCTCGTGAAGTGAAGTAACGTAAATGAAATTGAATTTAACTAAAGTACGCGATTATGAAAGAAGTGTAACTAATTTGGATTTGGAAATGGGATGCACCGTGAAAGCAGCGCATGCAGCACAACATAAATAATGTCCTTCTACAAATAGCTAGAGGCGGCCAGCAGAGCAGAACGAAACTACATTACCGCATCGTCAATTGAGCAGAGATCTTCAAGAAGTTCCAAGCAACGCTTTAAAATTGTTGTTGTTATAAACTATGAAACTATGAATATTGTGTGACGTGTGAGAGTGAATTTTAAAGGTATTGTGCATTGTTTTTGTATTGAAAATAATACGTATAACTAACTGTATTATGGTATTTAAATAGAAATCCAAAGGTATATAAAGCTTATTAACGTTCCATCAAGAATTTAAAATTGTTATTGTGACGAGTACATGGTTTTTTTTTGTTTGCAGTCAGCGTATGCAAGGTAAAAAGCATACATTATTCATAATTAACTGGGTTATCATGAGCTCACCATACTCCAGAGTTTACTAATTCAAAATCAATTATACATAAAAAGCGCCCATTTACTCCGGGTACATTCTATGCGTTTGATAATTTAAATTAAAAATACAGGACATTACTAAAATACAATTTATTGAGGTGTAACTTGATCACTGAAATGTGGATAATAATGGATTTTTATTTGTAAATAGTGTTTAATAAATATTGTATGATGGTTGTATTATTTTGTAGTTTCATTGAGAGTGTGTGGGAACGATACAGAGTATAATAGTGAATCTAGGTATCCAAGAGGAGGCCCAACTGAGCTAGCCATGAAACTGAAAAAGAATTGAGGTGATGAAAAAGAGAGAGGAATCTAGGTAAAAAGTTTTTTTGAATTTTTTTATTTTTCTACTGTGTGAAATTTATGACGATTTTTGGAAAATAAATTAGTTTTCGAATCTACGGAGTTTACCCGAGTACCGCGGCAATTTATGACGCCCAATTCGTGAGGCACGATTCTTATAAGGTTCCACGGGTGTTACGTGCCAAAAATTTGGCACTAGACTTTTTAGTTTTAGTTTTGATGTGTGGGAGTTTTCGCGCCATAAATTTCAAAGACTTGGTGCGCGTATTTCCGTTACGTCAGAAGTGGTTGGACGAACTTCGCGCCGACGCGAGTGGCGAAGAAAAAGTGGGGAAGTTTCCGGCAGACGCTGAAACGTGGCTTTTTGCCTTGGAACATCCAGAAGAGTGGTTGGGTATCGTATCGTACCGTATCTTTATCTTTTTTATGTAGATTTCCTTGCCTTTAGTTTAATTGTCGTCCTCAACCCGTTCCTTATCGTTTCCCTACATAGAAAGAAGATAAATTTGAAGCAACCTGGCAGCAGCCCACGACCGCCGTAGCTAGTTGGAGCAACCCCGATGGTCGTTGCGGACGCCATCTTTAACTTATTCTGTAGGAAGCTGTACCTATTTATGTAAGTACCTTATTGTTTATAATTCATTTCTAACTTTTTATATATTTCGTCATTACGTGTTAAATTTGCTTATTGTGTGACGTCATTGACAGATGGGCGCGCTAAAATCTGTATTAAAGATTAGCGTTACCAACTGCCGTTGCGTCGCATATACCGCGTTGACGGTAAATATAAAGAGGGTTTAAATGTAAGATATGTCGTCTGCAATGATGTAGTTTGCTAGTCCTTTTATAACTATTTCAAGTTCACGTTCGGAGGGTATAGCGTAGGTGTGACATACAATGTGATGTTGTTTTAAATATTGTTGTATGTTGTTACAGGCGGAAAAGCTATTAAGTGTATCTTTTCCAGTCAAATTATAAAATGGGAGCGCCTGTAAAACAAAAATTAAAGGGGGGTCACCGGCACTAGCTAGCGGAAGGTCGTGGATCATATAGAGCGTTAAAATTTTGAAAAAAGGTTAAATTAATTTATAATATACTACAAAGATGTGGCACTTACCTTTCATAAAATATTGTGGCTTAATGACAATTGCCAAGGGCGCCAGACAAGTCAAAAATGTCCAAATGTTCGTACAAAACCTTGGGAGACTTGTCATCCCAAGTTATCCCTGTTACTGTGCTAACAGACTTTTTCTTTTTTTAAGTTTTTTCTTTTGTGGCTTTGTCGCGATTGTTACGTGCCAATCGGCACTTAAACATTGTGTTTAGGTTAAGTTTGATGTACGGAGGTTTCGCGCCATAATTTCAAAAGACGCGGTGCGCGGAATTTTAAAAGACTAGGCGCGTACTTCCGTTACGTCATAGTGAGTTTGCGCAGAGTGCGCGACGCTAGAGGGTTGGACGAATAAGTCCTCGCCGATGTGTAAAAGACAGAAAAGTGGTGAGAGTTTTCGGTTAGACGCTTGAACGTGGCTGTTTGCCTTTGATCTTCAAGGAGTGTGGTCGTGTTAGGTATCGTCTCGTGCTTAGCTTTACCTATGTAGTTTCCTTGCTTAATTATCTTTGTTGTCGACCTTTACCTGGTTTTTCCGTCATTCCTTGCATGGGTAGGTGACAATTTGAGAGCCACCGAGGCGAAACGTACTCCACGACCCGAGACGAATTGGATGTCCATGCTCAGCCAACAGCCCCGAGCGGAGGCCACCTTTAACTTAATCCTGCCGGATGCCGGATTCCTTATGTAAGTAATTAATGTATTACCTTTTGTTTTAAATTCTTAAATTTTCCGGTTATGGCGCAATATAATTTTGTGTATTGGTGACGTCATTGGTAGTTGGCCACGCGGAACCTGTAAAAAGGGTTCGCGCTGCCCTCCGCTAGAGGCGTCACTCGCTTTATTCATTGCGCTTGCGCGATGTATTTTATGAACTTTGGTAACTGTATTATCGACTTTTAACTGTATTACCGACTTTTAAATTGTAAGAACTATCACCATATAAATTGTAATAACTTGTATATGAAAGAAACTTATATTATAAATCGTACACTAAATTAACCCTACGGTTTATAGCCAAAACGTCCTAACAAACAAACTAACTAAAAATTGGTCATGCTACTTAACTATAAAAACTTACTTACTAAAAATTGTCCATTGTTTGAGGGTTTGTTTTCCAACGTAGAACAGTTCTTAAATTTGGAAAGAGAATCTCGCTTGTTGCTTCTGTTTATAATTCTTAAAGAATTGACTGGCACACGAACCCGGCAGAATCTTATTGATAATATCACTTAACTTGTGCGTCACACGCCACCAAGCTTTTTAATATTTATCTTGCATCACTATAAATCCGCGAACATAGCATAACCCTCACGAAACTGGAAGAGTTATCGCTCCTTTCCAATTTTTAAATATCGTGATACGAAGTGAAATATTATATCTGTGATGCCGGAGAACGCTATCCGCAAACTACGTTTCTTTCTACTTCTTGACCACGGACTGCCCCATTGAAAAAACTCTCCGTCTTTGGCTAAAGCCTTCAATTATATAGACTAATTCCTACCCTAATGATTGTGTACGTCATTTTCTGTTATCCAATGACTGAACAGAACCTCTCACAAAACAAGATTTCAGAAACCAAATTCAACCCCTTTTTAGATGATGGTCACGGATGCAATCACTTTCCCAAGGGTTTAAATTATATTGTATTTTCTACGAATTTCTTAATTATTGGGAACGTGGACCATACCTATGGAGACAGTCGTCTGCCATTAACAAAGACTGGCTAACCTACTTGAGCCGAAATGGATTTTAAATACAATGGATGTCTCCAGACTACTTAAAATTACTTGTAATATTTGAACAAATCAAATTGGAAATAGTTTTTGCTATTTATAATATTTCGTTTTGTCTAACCCGCTGTCAATCAACGAAAGTATTAAGAAGGTTAAGCTTTTCAAACTGAAATTGGTTTCCTCTATTTACGCTAAAAGGTACTATTCCATTTTAATTTATCGGATTCGTCAGTCTGTAACCGACCTAAACTTTTAAGAGGTTTATTGTATTTCATTTACGAGGGTCTAGAGCTTTAAATGATGACCTGCCGCTGGAATTTAGTAGCCTGAACTTATTTGTAACCCTGGTCTTTTATTATAAAGGAGCCTAACTAAAATGAGGTACTTTATTGTGGGAATTTTTGTCTATACTTTATGCAAGTTACTGAATTTTTAATTAATTGATTTGTTTATTCGTTAACATTACAAAATAATGTTACAATGTATCTGTACTCACCTGAAGATGTTGGGAAAATTCTCGCTCCTTGTCCGTTTGCTCTAATGTCTACAGGTTTATTGAGTGCGGTGTTCATTGCTTTTGCGTGCGTGAGAAAGTTCGGGAAGGCGTTTATTATAATCAGTGGTATCTTGGTTGAACTTCTGTTTTCTGTGCTGATGCTTGTCGACGGTGTGTTTTGTAATGGCGTTAGACTTGCTTTTGGATGTGTGACGTTTTTGGATGTCGCTGCTGCTGCGCTAGCGTAGCTCGTGGATGGTGTTGAAGTTTGTTCGTCGTTGATTTTTATTTTCTTCGAGTCTATGTTGGAGGATGAGATGTCTTCGTGCGTTCGAATCAAAAGTTTTGAGGACAAAGATTAATAATTTTGATGCCACAGTGTCGGCCAACAATTCGAGACGGGGTAAAGAGATTGTACGAAGGGGTGCGAACTTAGACTTAGCGTACACTAAGCGAACCTCAACGGCGGAAGGAGTAACAAAACGAAAATAAACAACAGCACAGCAGCCACGATCGGAAGCGTCTGCAAAGCAGTGAACATCGCACGTAGTAAACTATGGCGGGATAAGCAAGCGGGGTAAAGCGAAATCCGAAAGAAGCGGTAACTCATGCAAGTATCTCTCCCACAAACGAGAGGAAGTCGGGGAAGAGGAGCATCCCAATCTAATTTTAACGACCATAAACGTTGAATTAAGTGTCTTACCAGAAAAGTAAGGGAGGGTAAAAGCCCATAGGGTCGAAAATACGAGCTAAGTTAGAAAGTAGGTTGCGTTTGGTAGAGCAGGTACTTAGTGGCTGAACTAGAAAACGAAAATTATCTGAAGTGGGATTCCATTGAAGACCTAAAACTTTTAAAGGTTGAGTATCAGGCTCCTCAAAGAAAGGGGGTTGCACGAATTGCTGCGTAGCGGAAAGATCTATTAACAATTCGGGATGGTTACTTGACCATTTATGAAGTTCGAAACCACCAAGTTTTAAAAGAGCAATTACTTGGTTACGTAGAGCGAGGGTTGATTCAATAGAATCTCCACTAGTAGCGATGTCATCAGTATAAGTATGGTGGCGAAGTGCGAAAGCGGCTAACGGCTAAAAATTCCCTTCGTCTACGGCCAACTGCTGAAGCGTTCGTATGGCAAGAAAGGGAGCACAATTGATTCCATACGTAACGGTATTTAATTTAAAATTCTGAATGGGCTCCTCAGGGGAGAAGCGCCAAACAATTCGTTGATAGTCACACTGAGTGGGATTTACAAAAGTTTGTCTATACATCTGACGAATATCGGCAGTGACAACATAAGGATGTAAACGAAATTGTAACAAAATTGCTGTAATATCGGGTTGCAACTTCGGCCCAACAAACAAGTGATCGTTTAAGGACGATTGAGACAGAGTTTTAGCGGAAGCGTTGAAAACAACTCGTAATTTCGTACGATATTTTTCACGAAGTTTTGTGTATGCAAGAGCGTAATTGGCTTTGGAAGGTCGAACTTTTTAATGGTTAGGAGTGCGGAACCTTTTAGCGCTGATTGAAGATACGAAAATTTATCTACGTCCGACAAATCGTTATTAAGATGGACTAAACTGTCAAAACGATCGATAAAACTTTCAAACAGACAACTTTCCCCATCAAATGTAGGCAGCAACAGCGGGGGTAATGATACTTTTGACCTTAAAGTATCTAACGGCGGCGGGGACACCTCAACCTGAGGTGAAGATTGGCTGGTAAACAGCTTAAAATAAAGCGCTTTTATTTTAAAATAGTTGTTGTCAAACCGTCTACGGATAGCATCTTCGAATTCAAATTTTTCATCAGCGTCATCGGCTGAAGAAATTGCACCCACAATCCAATTATGATGCGTGAAGAAGTTTTCTTTGACGATTTCCAAAGATCCATACTGAGCGCGATATAAGTCTAAAAAAGCGGTTTCTTCTGTAGATTTTTGAGCAGTGTCAAACATTTCTGCGAGCGAATTAATTGCAATGTTACGTAGGAAACAACTACGCTTTAGCTTTTCTGCCGTAGTTAAATATAAATACAAAGCGGACGAGATAAGGAACGAAAACTTGACGATTTTAATAGCCTAGCGGCAACAACAGACGTAAACCTATTGCACGGGAGATAAGGAATACTCGTAAATAACTTAACGATACAAATTATGCTAATTGGCTGTCACTGCTTTGACGAGCGGTATAATTAATTATGAGTTTGCTCTTTCCTCCAGATCCGGCTCGAAGGGCCAATGTAAAGTAAAATTGCGGTGTAAATTTCGATAACTAATTGTTACGTGCCAAATTGGCCCTTAAACATGTTTTAGTTTAATTTTGATGTGCGGAAGTTTCGCGCCATAAATTCAAAAACTCGGTGCGTGTATATCCGTCACGTCAATAGTGGGTTGGACGAATAACTTCGCGCCGACGCGTAAAAGACAAAAGTGGGGAGAAGTTTCTGTTAGACGCTTTAACGTGGCTTTTTTGCCTGAACCTTCGAATGGAGTGGACGTTTGAGGTATCGTATCGTGCCTTGTTTTTATCTATGTAGATTCCCTTGCCTAATTGTCTTTGTTTGTCGCCCCTTATACCTGGTTTCCTGTCCATTCCCTACATAGGTAGGAGAGATAAATTTGTAGTCTTGGCCTAACCGCTTCCACGCCGGAGCAGCCCACGACCCTGGATGAACGAGCCCATGACTGCCGGAGCTGGTCCGAGCGCTTTGGAAGAGCGTTGGGCGTACCATCTTTAACTACCTAAAAAGGGCCCTCCGTAGCCCTGATGGATTTCAACAGAAGCTAACTTTAACCCAGGGACATATTCATGTGGTATAACGTATTGCATTAAATTTATATATTTTCCGATAATTACGTATTAAATTTGTGCATTGGTGACGTCATTGATAGATGGGCGCACCAAATCTATATAAGGTTAGCGTTACCAACCGCCCGTGACGTCGCTTATTCCGCGCTTGCGCGATGTATTTATCGACGTTTTAACCGTAAGAATTCGCTTTTTCATCGCGCTTGCGCGATGTATTTGACAATTTTTTAACGGTAAGATAATTTGGAAGAGAGGTGTGGACTGTATAAAATTTAAATTGATAATGTACAAACAACATAATTAATGTCTTTACAAAATCAGTTAATCAAAGCGTTTACTATTAGCACTTACCTTATTAATGATGCGGCCGTGCCGATAAAAAAAACGTTGGAACAAATACGACTTTTCCTTTGGCGGATGGAGTGAAGCACAACTTTAACGATAGCGGTTTAACAATGCGGTTCATAAGTGTAATACTTATTATAAATAGCGGCGGCGTGTAACAAAGCGGTTCATCCAATTAATTGTACATAGCACGTGTAAACTCGATGCGGTGTAATCGACAGCGGTTCATACACAATAGCGATGCGAACTGTTTTCACGACGAAACGAGAAACTCTTCTAGGTTTGTAGATTTTCCTTTCGATACTTGTTTGCAGATGCGCACTTACACACAAAGCGTTATCACTCACGGCAATGTTTTGGCGCGTGCTTAGTAAACACATGGAGCTTATTAAATAACAAATTTAAAATATACACGCGGCGAATTTAAAATAACCAACAAACTCAATGAAATAAAATTTAGCTATAAATTATTTAGATAAAAACGGAACATAAAATAAAAATACACGCACTCATTTATTAAAACCACACGCAGCATAAAAAAGTATAATTATAATTAAACAAAAACACGTTATATCAGTGCAGTAGTGCCAAAAACACGTCAGTTTCCATCTTAATTTTTGCGCGTGTCGTCTGTTGTATGTAGTTACAGTTCGGTGCCTCAGGGTCTCCCATATTGGCACCTTATCGTGGCACTAAAGCTCTCGAAACTAATTGAAACTGATTTTGTTGCTCTCTATAACCGCGTCTGATCGCTTCGGTGTCTAGAAGAATACTCGATGAGTGAATGGGTGTCTTGGCCTTTTATACATGCTGAGTCAAGGATACTGGTTTCTACGGAAGGTTTTGGCATGTGATAAACAGTTCAGAGGTTATTAATTGTTACAATGTTGCACTTCTAAAAGTAATCTAAAATAACGGCTTCTCTATATACAACAATATATTGTTAACCAACAGTGATTACCTTAAGCCTGTGTATGCTTATTTTGGCTTTTTTATTAAATGTTTTGTTACGTTTATCGAGGCAGCCACGTTGGGCGCCAAATTTATGCTACGTTGGCTCGTAGCCGTGCGTAACACCAAGAAAATCAAAGAAATGGCCGGGCTCAATCGGAGATTAGGGGAGATTAGAAAGCAGACCAACATATTAGGTACGCGGCTGTAAGGGCTGTACAATACCTGCAATAGAAAAATTAGAATAGTAAACCTGCATTAAAAAAAATTAGTCCTGCAAACCTGAAATAAAGAAAAAGCATAGCATGCTGATCGAGCATAGATTGTTCGGTACTTTATAGAATGTAAAAAAAAACTGTTTAGATAATCTATTTAATATAACAACGGTAAAAGCAATACAAAAATTTTTAGTACAAAGTGAGGTAATATTGGGGAGTAGCAGAAACGTTTCCTCACACACCAATTAAACATAAATCAGACAAAATGTTAACAAAAGATAAATAGATAAGACACAATTGATATGAGCAATCCAGTAGCATTGATTTTTTTTTCTTTCCTGTACAAATATTCAAATTACTCAAACTAATTTGTTTTGTTTCTCTTTTTTTTTGTTTCTTAATAGCATGCAATTCTATTGTAAAAGGTATCCGAACGACAAAGATATGGCAAAACAACGAATAGATATTTACAGTAAGAGCAAGTAGGAAATAGTTCAACTTTCAAAAGGTCCTTCAGTAACGCTTCCTTGCAATTGAGGTGTGGGATTCACGATGTCCGGCACTAACGCAGCACTTCACCCTTGACTGGGAGGGTGTTGATAGAACTTATCACACGTTACCCTAATCACACCTACGTATTTCACTGGTGTTAGCAGCAGACATTATCACGCGACGGAACTATGTAGCCTTGATAAATTTCTTGTTAATTCTATTTCCTGAGACAATAATTTCGAAATATTTTGTAGCACTAGTTTAATTTCAACTGGGACCAAATGTATATTATTTTCATAAACATCCAAAAGGCAGTGAGAAACTTCAACCAATACCTTTGTAAACCGGTAATCTCTTATATTTCGCAAATAACGAAATTTGCGCAAGCAATGATCTATTTTAGATACTTTGGGGTTGGAAAATTCAGAAACTACAGTATCAACTGTATTTGGATAATCCAAAGTATGCACTACTCTGATAAAAAAAGAAAAAGACCGCGAAACTAGATCGCACACACAGTTTAAATATCAAAAGACAAAGCACCAACAAAAAAAACCACAATGAGTAAAGCACGTGTATCACTAAAGTAAGTCCGTAGAACACGCGTGCAGGTCGAGTTTAACAAGTTCTACCACTTTTATTTCCAACAGAAACTCAACCGAAAAACAATTAGTAAGGCATGCGTAAGCAATAAAACCGTCCGTCAAATGTCCTTAAAACACACGTGCGTCGACCAAACACGTTCGCCTATAAACCATACTACTTCAATCGGAATTAGCACTCCACTCTCTACAATTAATATACAACTTTTATTTCACAAGAAAAACAACTAAAAATCGTGTCGTGCTTGTTCATGAACAATTCGAAAATTCATACCGCATTAATTTTCACTATTTTCAAAGCAAAAAGGAAACAGTATTTTTAACGTAATTAATATATAGGAACCAAGAACAAACTACAACTGCCCATCTGTTTATATCAACTCGTTGCTATTACAACCTCTTATCATCTATTATCTAGACTTGTATATCCACATAAGGAACAACATTTATATGAACGGCAAGACAAGAACGATGCAATCCACTCATTATAATACGTCGCATTCGCCCAAGGAGTTAATAAATATAAAATATAGAAATAGTAGTTACAGAAATGTATTTACGAATTGGGTAGTGTAAAATGTTAAGCCATTAAAAATGCACGTTACAAGTCACATACGTAAAAATCACATATTTTGAGCAAATGGCCGTTCATTAATATGGGACAGCACATGTTTCCGTAAAAGACTTTTGCATGTTGTACAATAATCACAATTACTACATGCGAATTGACGCTCGTTAGTGTGCGATTTCATATGTCCTTTTAAATGATGTTTGTGTGGTGTGGTATAATTACACAAATTGCATACGAAGAGACGTTTGTTAGTGTGCGATTTCATATGTATTTGTAAATTACCTTTGTGTGATGCAACATAATTACACAAATAGCATGCGAATGGTCGTTCCTTAGTGTGCGACTTCATATGTATTTGTAAAGTACCCTTTTGTGATGCGGCATAATTACACAAATTGCATGCGAATGGACGTTCGTTAGTGTGCGTCTTCATATGTTGCTTTGAACTACATCTATGCGAAGCGGCATAATTACACAAATAGCATGCGAATGGTCGTTCCTTAGTGTGCGATTTCATATGTATTTGTAAAGTACCTTTTTGTGATGCGGCATAATTATACAAATTGCATGCGAATGGACTTTCGTTAGTGTGCGTCTTCATATGTTGCTTTAAACTACATCTATGCGAAGCGGCATAATTACACAAATTGCATGCGAATTGACGTTTGTTAGTGTGCGATTTCATATGTATTTGTAAATTACCTTTGTGTGATGCAGCAAAATTACACAAATAGCATGCGAATGGTTGTTCGTTAGTGTGTGATTTCATATGTCTTTGTAAATTGCCTTTTTGTGATGCAGCAAAATTACACAAATTGCATGCGAATGGACGTTCGTTAGTGTGCGATTTCATATGTATTTGTAAATTACCTTTCAGTGATGCGGCATAATTACACAAATTGCATGCGAATGGACGTTCGTTAGTGTGCGTCTTCATATGTTTCTTTAAATTATCTTTATGTGATGCGGCATAATTACACAAATTGCATGCGAATGGACGTTCGTTAGTGTGCGACTTCATATGTTTTTCTTAAACTACTTTTATCTGATGCGGCATAATTATACAAATTGCATACGAATGGACGTTCGTTAGTGTGCGACTTCATATGTTTTCTTAAACTACTTTTATCCGATGCGGCATAATTACACAAATTGCATGGGAATGGACGTTCGTTAATGTGCGTCTTCATATGTTGCTTTAAATTATGTTTATGTGATGCGGCATAATTACACAAATTGCATGCGAATGGACGTTCGTTAGTGTGCGACTTAATATGTCTTTTTAGAAGACCTTTTTGTGATGCGGCGTAGTTGCACAAATTGCATACGAATGGACGTTCGTTAGTGTGCGAGTTAATATGTATTTGTAAATTACTTTTTTTTAATGCGGCATAATTACACAAATTGCATACGAATGGACGTTCGTTAGTGTGCGTCTTCATATGTTGCTTTAAATTACATCTACGCGATGCGGCATAATTACACAAATTGCATGCGAATGGACGTTCGTTAGTGTGCGACTTCATATGTTTTTTTAAACGACTTTTATCCGATGCGGCATAATTACACAAATTGCATGCGAATGGACGTTCGTTAATATGCGTCTTCATATGTTTCTTTAAATTATCTTTATGTGATGCGGCATAATTACACAAATTGCAACCTAATGGACGTTCGTTAGTGTGCGATATAATATGTCTATTTAAAAGACCTTTTTGTGATGCGGCGTAGTTGCACAAATTGCATACGAATGGACGTTCGTTAGTGTGCGACTTAATATGTCTTTTTAAAAGACCTTTTTGTGATGCGGCGTAGTTGCACAAATTGCATACGAATGGACGTTCGTTAGTGAGCGACTTCATATGTTTTCTGAAACTACTTTTATCCGATGCGGCATAATTACACAAATTGCATGGGAATGGACGTTCGTTAATGTGCGTCTTCATATGTTGCTTTAAATTATCTTTATGTGATGCGGCATAATTACACAAATTGCATGCGAATGGACGTTCGTTAGTGTGCGACTTAATATGTCTTTTTAAAAGACCTTTTTGTGATGCGGCGTAGTTGCACAAATTGCATACGAATGGACGTTCGTTAGTGTGCGAGTTAATATGTATTTGTAAATTACCTTTTTGTAATGCGGCATAATTACACAAATTGCATACGAATGGACGTTCGTTAGTGTGCGTCTTCATATGTTGCTTTAAATTACATCTACGCGATGCGGCATAATTACACAAATTGCATGCGAATGGACGTTCGTTAGTGTGCGACTTCATATGTTTTCTTAAACTACTTTTATCCGATGCGGCATAATTACACAAATTGCATGCGAATGGACGTTGGTTAATATGCGTCTTCATATGTTTCTTTAAATTATCTTTATGTGATGCGGCATAATTACACAAATTGCATGCTAATGGACGTTCGTTAGTGTGCGACTTAATATGTCTATTTAAAAGACCTTTTTCTGATGCGGCGTAGTTGCACAAATTGCATACGAATGGACGTTCGTTAGTGTGCGACCTCATATGTTTTTGTAAATAACTTCTCCTTGATGTGGTATAAATACATAAATTGCACGCGAATGGACGTTCCTTAGTGTGCCACATCATATGTAATTTTAAACTGCTTTTATGTAATGCGGTATAGTTACATAAATTGCAAGAGAATGGACGTTCGTTAGTATGCGACCTTATGTGTATTTTTAAACTGTGTTTTTCTGTTGTGGCATAATTACACAATTTGCATGCAAATGGACGATCATTAGCATGTGCCATTATATGTACTTTTAAACTAACCTTACGTAGTGCAGTATAATTACATATATTACATGGGAATGGACGTTTGTTAGTATGCAACAATATATGACCTTTTTAAAGTACTTTTACGTGATGCGGTATAACCACACAAATTACATGTAAATATACGTTTGTTAGTACGCGGCATCATGTGTTTTTGTAAATAACTTTTCAGTGATGCAGCATGATTACATACAAATGTAGGCACATCAGTTAGTATGCTATGAGATTCCGTACAATCATACAAATTGTTCGTTACTATACGAATGAATAGTTAAATGTGGAAGACTTACGTTGCATTATCACTAAAATTGTATACAAACATATGTTCGTCAAAACGAAAATACATGAATTCTTAATTTGCTCTTACAACATGCAGAATATGCACATAAAAACTATGCGAATAGCCTTTCGTTATTATGTGAGCACATACGAACCTTTACAAAAGGGTCAATAATTACGTAAATTGTATTGTAGCGAACGTTTCTTAGCATGCGACGTGTTTTGCTGTGCAAATAACATCTCAATAGGCAGTTTTAGGGTGAGACACACTTCGTAATAGGTCAATTATTGGTAAACACAAATTCCTGTCTAAACAAATAGCGTATTCCACTTTTGGAGGCGAGTTGGTTCGATGTTAGGCATTTCTTCTTAATACGAGACATCATCTTGTGCTAACCGATAAATTCTACTAGACACTTTCTACTTCAATATTGGCTATCGATCATGTCATTCCCAGGAGATTGTTAAAATAGTTGAATACAAAGGATTCATTTCGCTTAATTTTAAATACTTTTTTCTGTAATTATGTAGATATAAGTTTACCTTCTCGTGTTCTTGAATATAAATCATCAACGTAGCAGCCATTTTAATAAATGACCTTGAAGGTATTTCATAGGATTGAAAGATTTATAAACCACGGCATCGTTTTAGAGTAAACAGACAAGTTTAAATTTTACGTAATAGTGAACCGTTTGAAACTATTTTACGATTATTTTATTGGAATAATTATAGGAAATTACTTCTCCTTATACATGAACCACCCACACACATACGATGACTTGCTAGTTGCTTTTATGTAAAGCAGGCGCCTTGTTTATGTACTACGTAATGTCTCCAGGGGGCGAATTCGCAACAAGTAGCAAACTGAAATTACTTGTTAGAAATGCTGCCATTCGGCGTTAGATGTCTTAATGGTAATTGAGAAGTAGTGTAGGGAACTTGAATTTTGTGGATTTTTTTTCTTGCAAAATGCGCGGCTGAATATATTTTTCGATTCGTGTTTATCTAACCAAATAGTCCAGTCACCGAAGTTAAAAATGGGGTCCGATCTCGCGATTCGTTGAACCCTCATGCATCTTAATGGAATTGTAGGAGTAAACTCGTCTTGCCCCTAATTCGCAAGTGAACCTATGCCAATATGAGCTTTTTATTTTTTAGGGGTTAAAACCACCCCTTTGTATGAAAAACTGTAAAATTGTGATAATAATGTAATAATAAGCAAATATTTGACTTTAATTATATTTAAACATAATAAATAAAAACAGTTACACGCCCTAGAATATAAATTAAAAGAATGGTGGATGTTCAACCCTTAAAGCCAACCTCTTGGCATCATTTTGCTGAGTTTTAATGAAATAATTATAATACTCATAAATAACTTATTACAATTACTTATTTAATATATCTTTACTATTTATTAGCTACTTGTATAAAGTGATATCCTTTCATCCGTTAAAATCATCCCCTAATGAAAGTTTATTCAAAACATTCATTAAAAAATTTTTTTTCATATTAAAAATGTTTTATATAAAGAACATTTTACATTATTAGAAATTGTATATGTTACATCGTAAGTTAGGGATGTTACTTTTCATCCCTTAAAATCATCCTCCGGCTGTGCTCCAAAATTTTTTTCCTACTCAACTCTAATATATATATAAACTATAGGCTGTTTAATTAAAATATTAGGAACTATTTAGTTCGAAAGAAATGCTTCAAGTAAGGTGTATTTATTTCTATTCTGACGTTTCGAACCTCTTTGGGTTCTTCGAAGGCTAAAATGGTGACACAGTTAAAATAAAATTGTAATTGAAAACTTACATATAAATTTACACTATCATTCTAACTTCAACTAGCGAAATCTTCAATAATCCAACCTTTAAAAACATTTAAACTATAAAAAATCTTAAAACTAAATATTAACAATTAATGTGAAAAAATTTTGATTGAAACTTATCGAAAAGTAATACAAAATGTCAAATTTAGAAGGCGTATGCCTTATTCTAAATTTGACATTTTGTATTATTGTTTCGTAAGTTTCAATCAAAAGTTTTTTAATTAATTGTTAATATTTAGTTTTAAATTTTTATATTAAATGTTTCAAC
>JARFIW010000292.1:0-51049 GCA_036346225.1 Platerodrilus igneus
CTACTTTCACTATACGTCACATAATTGTAAAGCGATTACTTTGTCCTTGTCTATGTATTTCCCAACAATTTAGCATTGTACATGTAATTATGTTAAAACCAGAAAATTTTAAGCCATGGGTTTTTGCAACATTCTGAGAAAAGCGCATTACTTTGAAAAATTAATGTTTTAAATATTAAACACTTATGGCTTATAAAGAACTCGTTTCTAAAATCCTTGCGGTTTTAGATTTTTGGAGATGTTTGGTTAAAGCATATGTTATTGATGAGCAAAACAATTTAAAGAGGTTTGGGAGCTTTAAAGGGGTAACTTTGTAAGGAGTAGTCCGATTTTAAATCTGTTTGCAGATTTGAATTCTGCGTAAAATTCTAAGCTAACAAGATGTATCGCACGACTAAAAAAATTTATAAAAACGCTCAAAAGTCGCAACAGGTGAGAAATCTTAAAATGAGGGTAGCTCCTTGGGGATGATGCTATCTTAAAAATTCCTAAAGATTCGGGTAGCTGAGAAAATCTAGTGTTAATTAATACCAAACAAGATAGGTTTATCTCGAAAGATGCAATGGCTAGACAAAGAAAACTATTTGGTTCAGATGTGGCAATGAGGATTCTCCTCATTTCCTCCCAAATTTACATGTAAATCCCATAAGGAGGAAATGTGGATGCTCATTTATCTCGAAACATAAAAATTTAAGATAGGTTTATCTCGAAAGATGAAAATGGTTAGTCGAAGAAAACTTTTTGGTCCAGATGTGTGGGGAAATGAGGGATTCTGGGGGAAATGAGGTCACAGAATGCCTGATTTTACTCTACTCATCCCATACACAATTATTACTTCCGGATTCTCAGTAATTCTGGAGCAGCTTTCAGCACCGCTTCATCTACCCTTTTACCCCGCAACCAAATAACAAAACGTTTTCCGATAATCCGGAAAGTTATAGTGCGAGGAAATGAAGTTGGCCGACTTAATAATTAGAACCATTAAGGTCCTTTGTTTGGTAGATTGGCTGCCATTTTGTCTTCAACGTATTTGCTTTCAGAATATAATCAGTCTCTGGCGTTTGTCTATAATCACGTTCGTTCTTTTGTAGTCGCCTCAGTAAATGAAATTACGGCGTACAATTTACGCAATTAGGAATGTTACTTAGTTTAAAAGCAAATGCTTTTTTAACAAAGAGGCAGATTTAGTAGTGGAAGTGGAAGGAAAACGAACGGTTCTACAAATTGATATTGATGATTCATTATTTTGTGTTGAGTTTGAATATGGGAGGGTTGCGTTTTGTGCTTTGCGTTTTATGTTTGCGGGATTTTATAAAAATTAGATTTGTTTCTGGTTTCATTAATAAACATCAGTTTAGCCACAACGAGGAGCAGCCAAAAATTGGCTAGGGGTTTGTATCGCCGAACGTGCAGCTTTTCAGAAAGTGAACGTTGGTGAGTTTTCGTACGCTTCTGAAGTAATTTTTGTTTTAAATAAAAGATGGAGTGAATTGTCAGTGAAACCTTTATATTCGATACCATGTTAAATAAGCTTGCTTTGGCTTGACCGGATTAATACTTTTAATAGAATACCAAATATCCTATGCTGGTAATGACTAAAGATTATTATATGCTTTTGAGTTTCAAGACCATTTTAGATAAAATTATTCTAAAAACTGATAGTTTAATTAAGATTAAGAACAAAACATGAGTGTTATAATTTCAAGAAGTATTTATGTTATAATTTCAATAGTTACTCAACTAATGTAAATTGTATAAATATAATATGCAAGAATCTTAGCCCTTGCGGTCATTCTTACCTACATGACAGTATAGTTAAGTAAGGGATGAAGCTTTCTCCTCTCTGAGGTGTAAAGTCAGTCCGGTTCTAAAATTTGCTATGAAAGGGTTTATGCAGGCTAAAATTAATGTTCAATCAGTTATTATTAAAACTTCTTAAAGAATATGTATTGTTTCATTTTAAACAATAAAACCAAGGACCTTCGTTCCGTATTTATCAATGACAAAACAATAGTTTGATAAACAATTAATTAAAAATCTAGAAAGTTTCGCCCTCATTTCTACTAAAGTGTTAATATACCAGCTTGCAAATCCTAAACGAAGAGCGCATCGTTTAATGGGTCATCTCTACCTGATACATCGTTCAACTTGGAATGCTAATTGTTTAGAAGCATAAGCATACTCAGGTCAGTTTCCTATATATTTTTGTACACAATGACAAATTTCTATACCTACCGGACCTACCCTACTATCCATTCATTTGCTGTTTCAAGCACCTATTAATAACCCATTTCCACCTTCATTTATAATGTAAACAAAATTAACTTATACACCAACTATTTCTTATTTTCGATTACCTCTACTGCAATCGCTTATGATTAAATAAATTAACTTAATTGATTACTATCAGGTTGGAGCTTGATCTCTATTTCTAATTATTCATTGTTGGGTTATAAGCGTTTTGGACAAGTAAACAATAATTATAGTTCTAAATTTTATTGACAAATACACTTTATTTAGCAATCTAAACTATTTAAAATGCATTACTTATTACAATGACTAAACAAAATCGAGCAACGGTAAGTCTAGCTACAGCTCGCACTCTAATTGTTGAAGTAGAATATTTTGAAAGATATTTAGATTCAATTAGGGAAGGAGCACTTACCGAAACTATTTTAACTAACTTAAGTCTACGACTAGATATTATTAATCCATCTTGGGCAAAATATCGAGAGTTGTGTATAGAATTAAGTGTTGCTTCTGTTTCTTCCGATGAATTACTAACTGGCAATGACTTTTTTGATAAGTATATAAACCTAACTACTAAAGCTATTTATTTGCTAAAAAATACATCTATTGCATCTAGCTCTAATTCTTCTGAATGTTCAAACTTAGGAGCTACCCCCGAAAGTATTTCAGTGGGTGTAGGACATCTAGATATCAAATTGCTAAAATTGGTTATACCTAATTTTTTGGAATCTATACAGAATTCCCGTCTTAGAGATTTTCACCGCATTAGTGCATAATAATCCCAATTTAACTGATGTTGAGCGCTTCTTGCATCTAAAGAGCAGCTTGCAATGCACGGCTAGCGAATTAATCGCCAATATCGCTCACTCTGGGGATAATTACCATATCGTCTTTCAGTTGCTTCGAGAACGTTTTGATAATCCTAAATTAATAATTCAAATTCATATTAAAGCTATTTTTGATTTAAAACCCATTACCAAAACAAGTGCCTCCGAACTTCGTTGTTTATACGACAATTTATTCAAACATGTTACAGGTATTACAAAAATTGGGAACACCTATTGACGGTTCCGGTATGTTCATATCACACATTTTAATGTCAAAACTCGATGACAACTCTAGAACAGAACTTTCAAAATGTAAACCTAATGCAATCCTAAACTTAACTGAAATATATGACTCCCTTAAAGATCGTTGTCGGTTGTTGGAAGAAATCGAAAATGACAAACAAACTTTTGCTAACACAAATACTCTTAAAAACCATCAACCAAAAATAAAACTAAATTACCATCAAGCATTTGTCGCTACTAATAGCAATTCCCATCCATGCCCTACATGACATGCAAGCTAAATCACTTTATAATACAGTGTCCGAATTTTCTAAAAATCACTAGCCGGCAACGATTTGACAAGGCTTCTGGTTTAAATTTATGTGTAAATTGTCTTCGCCATTCTAAACAAACACTGTGCCCTTCTAAACTAGGTTGTAAACGCTGCAACAAGAAGCACAAGCACGCTCCTTCATTTCGAACCAAACAATACCAATACTAATTCGACAGCTAACAACGTTCCCAGCACTTCCGGAAGTAGCGAGCTAACTACTTTTTCTTGTTTTCCTGCTCAGGTACTACTAACCACCGCCTCTGTTAAAGTAAAGGATATTTACAATCAGTGGCGAATTGTGCGAGTCGTTCTAGACTCGGCTTCTCATGCTAATTTTTATTACCGAAGCATTTGCAAGTAAGCTTGGTTTGAAACGCACACCTAGTAATAAAAAATCCTAGGATTAAATTCTCATTCTTTCTTTTCTAATTCTACAGTTTCTTTAAAACTTTGTTCTATGACTAATGATTATTGTTTGAACGTACAATGTTTTACTATTCCTAAAATAGCAGAAAGCTTACCGCTAGCTTCCTTTGACAAGTCTCAATTGAATATTCTACAAACAATTAAACTAGGTGATATTAGTTTTAACAAATCCCTTCCTATTGATATTCTTATAGGCGCTGGCGATTTCTATAATTAATTATGCATAGGCCAAATTTCTCTAGGTAAAAATAAGTCAACTGGTAACTGTCCAGCATCACCACACTTTCCCAAAGTTGTCTGTGCCAATTTGGCTATTAATTACGGTGGCACGTTATTACACGATCTTAACAATTCTGTACAAACATTTTGGCAATTGATGGACGTTCAACCCTTACGCGAGACATCTATGCTCTTCAAGAAGAACGTTTCTGTGAACGCCATTTTGCGGAAACTATCACTCCAAAGGAATCTGGTCGTTTGGTAGTGTCTATTCCGTTTAATTCCAAACTGACGAAACTTTGTTATTCATTCGACTTGGCTAAAAACGGTTCTTTAATTTAGAGCGCAAACATTATGCTAATTCTGAACTCTAAACTGAATGTACAAAATTTATCCATGAATATATTTCATTAGGACACATGTCTAAAGTTTTACCCGTTAGAGACTTGGTAGCCGAACCAACTGTACAGGGTCTGGATTCTAAAATAAACTTCTCAAGTATACCTCCATAATACATACCGCTACATGCGGTCATTAAGTCACATTCTCTGACTACCAAACTGAGGGTCGTTTTTGATGGCAGCGCCCTCTTATCTTTTGACATTTCCATTAATAATGCACAATTTCGATTTTAGTTTGTTTTCGATAACACCAAGTTGCTTTAACTGGTGATATCGAAAAAATGTATCGCCAAATACCGGTACAACCTGCCGAACGCAAATTTCAGCGTATTCTGTGGCGGAATAATCCCAGTTTACCGCTTAGTACCGTAACTTACGGAACAGCAAGTGCTAGCTACTTAGCAACCAAATGTCTAGAACATTTATCCACACTATATGCAAAAAAATTTCCTACTACCTCGGCCATAATAAAAACGGATTTTTATGTGGACGACCTTATCACAGGAGCTAACAATGTTCAGGAGGCAAGACAAATCCAAGTTGACGCTAAACTAAAATCATGTAGCGATACTTTAAACTTGCTAAGTGTTTGCCACCCTAACATTTTTGATATCTTTTCTACACTAACTCAACTACAACGAATCGTCCGTGGTTATTACGTTTCAAAAGCAATTGCAGGCCTGGCACAAATGAATTTTTTGGTTCATTACAAACTTCTGAACTCCAGAATAGTCTAAATGTTTTGCAATGGCTTTGCCAAGCCAGCACGTTCGGTAAAATAATAAATCAGATAAAATCTGGTCAAACCTCACACGCAGATTCTGGAATAATGCCATTGAATTTTTCTAGATACCAATAATGTGCTCCCAGTAGGGGGCCGACTAAATAACTCTAATTACTCCTTTCACAAAAAATTTGCCGTTTTACTACCCAAATAGCATAAGTTAACAAAACCTATTTTTGAGCAGTTTCACGTTAATCTAATGCATTGTGGTCCACAACAATTACTATCTTGCTTGCGAGAGTACTATTGGCCAATATCAGGTCTAAATACAGCTGTCTTATAATCCGCTAATGGGGAATCTGCCCTCAAAAAGAATTGAATTCGGTACCCGGTCTTCCACAACGTGGGAATTGATTACGCGGGACGAATACGTATTAAAGATCGCAAGACGCATAACCCTAAGCTGTTGAATGGATACATAGGCCTTTTTGTCTGCATGATAACAAAGGCAGTGCATCTAGATATAGTTACTGACCTAACCACCGATGCCTTTGATGCTGTTCTAAAACGATTTATAAGCCGTAGAGGAAAACCAAATTCAATTACTTCCGATAACGCCACTAACTTTGTTGGCGCGTCCAACGAGTTACAGGAACTCTATCAGTTTTTAGATAATCCCACTAATACGTATGCAAAAACTGGTGCAAGATTTTGGAAGCAATGTAGCCTATAAGTAATTCCGGAAATGCAGAAAGCAGTAAAGTGGTTTAAAAATCTTCCTCAGCTTCTAAAAATTGGTTCCTTAGTGTTAATAAAGGAAGAAAACTTACCACCCCTACAATGGACTTTGCATCTGACGGAATATTGAGGAACGTCACCATCCGCCTACCTAATGGGCATTTTACTAAACGCGCAGTGCATAAATTGTGTACCTTACCAGAAGTGACCTGATGTTTTATAAAGTTTGATGCGTCGTTTATTTTTTGCTATAGTCAAACATATTATCCAAGTTTATAGTTATGAAAATGTAGTTATTATTATTCTTAGTTTTTTCATGATATGAAATTTTTTTCTATGCTTTTTAAATCTTCAAGATTTCAAGGTGGCCGGCCTGTTATAATTTCAAGAATTACTTATGTTATAATTTCAATAGTTACCTAACTAATGTAAATTATATAAATATAATGTGCAAGTATCTTAGCCCTTGCGGTCATCCCTACCTACATGACACTATAGTTAAGTAAGGGATGAAGTTTTTTTCTTTTTGAGGTGTATAGTCAGTCCGGTTCTAAAATTTGCTATGAAAGGGTTTATGCAGGCTAAAATTAATGTTCAATTAGTTATTATTAAAACTACTTAAAAAGTATGTATTGTTTCATTTTAAACAATAAAAACCAATGAGAAAGGCAATTTTTAACGTTTCACGTGCATTTTAGTGGTTTATTTTGGACATAATGTATTTTATCCAAAATTCATGTTTGAAATTCTCCATAGTTGAAAAAACCTAAAAGTTCATTTTGTTCACAATTAAGTTGAAAAATGGCAGTGGAACATTATAAACTCTTACAGCCCGTGATCTTTAATAAACCGGTAAGTCTACAAGCTTTATCCGATTTAATAAAAATTGCCTCTAGTTATAATTAGATACTCATTCATATAAAAGCACTACTTTTTCGTTTCTTTTAAAACCATTATGCTGCGTTGTTGGGAAGAGACTTAGCACTACGTGACTGCAAAATATGAGCATTTAAAGCTTCCACATGTAGTGTGATACAAGCATGTGTTAGATCAGCTAGTCAGATAGAATTAGCAACAGTAGGGTATTAGAAATGGTTCAAGCGCGTTGATTAAACAAGTGTAATGAACTTAAGGCGTGACAGTAAGATGGGCCATATTTTGGAGAATGGAGAAATGGTTAGGACCGTAACAAAGGTCAGAGCAACAGATGTAGTACGTAAAGAAAAACAAAGGTTCAAATATATAGACCAGATTAGGAAAAATTTAGATAAAGATAGCTATAGTGCACTGAAACGCTATAATGTGAGTAAATGACGCTGCACTCCAGCCCTAGGTACTACATTGGATTTAAACGCGAAAATTTACGTGCTCTTAATAAATTGCACTCCAAAATTAATTAAACGGTAATAAAATTTAGAAACCAGAAACTAAGGTGCGTTTAAATAATGGTACCTATAGAGTTGACTTTGGAGTGTGTCTGATTAATAAGACACTAGCAAAAACTAAAAGAGAAAGGATCTGTGATATCGGATAGCAGCCGCCTGCTCTGCTTACCGGTGCGACTTGAAGCGTCGACTTCAAAATATTCAAATCTAGCTGAATTAGTATTTATGAATGGATTAGCATTTTTAAGCATACTCCAAATTTATTAATTCCGAATCCAGCAACTTGTTCATACTCTACAGATTTAACAATATCGTTCGCCCTAGTCTAAGTAATTTATTCTAAGTACATTCTAGATTTGTTCTTTACGTTCCCTATCGTCTCTTAACTGACCTATTTTAAACTTTTTCTAACTTCTATTAGAGAGTACAATCCAATACATAAAACACCTAACAAAACAAATCAAACGACCAAATTTTCAAAACATAAATATGCAAATACAAACAGAAATAAATAAATATGAACATCTAACTAAAGTGTAAGTGTATAACAGTGCATAAAATAACAAGAGCATGATTTCAGTTATCAGATACACTTACATAAGTATGGCATCAGCTAGCGCCATTACACTAAAACACACTCATTTAAATTTAATTGCAGAATTTGCTTATTAATACAAGTCGAGGCTTATGCGAGTGCAGCCACTAGAATATGTATAAATACTTCATATATAATATCTCGAGGATTCGAAGATCTTGTCGCCCGCATATATCTATTACCTCCTTTTACTACTAAAGGGAGATGGTATGCATTGCTAAAGTCCTGGCGGGGAATGCTCTAAATGTTCTGGAGGAGCACAATCACTGTCAATGTTGTCTTTGGGTGTGCTTGGTTTCACTCTGTTTTCGTTTTCTTCTTTAATAGGTCACCGATTTGTAGTATAGTTTAATTTACTTATGATTTTTGATAGTTATTTATTTAGCGTGTTTGAAGTTTGACTTAATCACAGGTTTTGTACGGGGCGTTTAGTGTGTTTAGTGTGAAATTTATCGTGCATATTTAGATATGTAAGTGCTTTGTTTTTGTTTTGGTGTTTTTGTTTTTGTTTATGATTTTGTTTTTTCTTTTTGTAAATTAAGCTATTTCGTGCCACAAAATAAATTTGTGCCAAGTCTAAACTTAAATTTTCAATCCAACTTACCCCCCACCACCTCCTTCCACTTTAGCCCACAAGCTCTCGGCGAATAACGCCAGATTCCTTGCACCCAATCTTAAAACTCGTCTGGCAAATTCTTTCCAGGCAACCCAGAATGTCTTCTGGTTTGTCATTACCTGGATTTCTATGCTCTTAGGCCATTCTAGTCCTCCAACAGCTAGTTTTCTATCTGATAGCACTTCATTCGCCATCTCGATCGGGCAGTCAAATACTCCTTACAGTTGAGTAACATTATGTACCACACAAAAATTACAAAGAACCAAGAAAAATATTTTCTCCTAACTTGGGTTCTATAACGACTACTTCCAGTTGACGCTGATGCGCAAACTTGGTCAGCGACTAAGATCCTTAAAATACTATAAAATAAATTCTAAAAAAAAACTTATGAACTCACAACTCTAATTCCGACGTTATCCTACCAATACATCGGAGTTAGAACCAAAATAGAGTTTCAAATTTTTAACATGTTAGTTTACCGCATCTATACCTTTGGTATCTCTTAAATTAAAAACTAAACGAGAGACCTTCTCAACAGTAGTGCATAACACATACTTTGGTTCAAGTTTGGCGGAAAATTTGTTGGCAGCATCGGACAAAACTTTATTCCTGCGCTAAACTTTCTCTCCAACGTGAAACGAAATTTCTCTCTTTCGTAAATTATATTGGGCGTCATTACGGGTAATACGAAGTGTCAAGCCTATTGTGGACTTCAGAAAAAATAGGTTGTAGATGCTTTAGGTTTGTGGCATAGAACTCCCTATCTTTTGGGTTAATATCTAGATCTGCCGTAGATGATAGTTCTTCATAATGTTTTCCAGATAACCTGCAACCTCATGCTTAGCTGCATTCAAAACTTGCCTTATCCTAGACACCTCAACATCCCAATCTTTATGTTCTTTGATGTAGCATTTGATTGCAGTACCCACTGTCTTATTTATTAGTTCTTTCCAGAAAATTGCATTGTGGGGAATAACGAGGAGTGAAACATATTTTTTTAACTTCATATTTAGCACAAAACTCTTTGAACAAATGTCCGGGGAATTGAGAAGCATGACGACTGGTTATCTGTAATCACTTGGGAACGAACTCCCTCTACATAGAATCTGAATTTCTCGATGGAAAAGATTACGACCAAACACTCTAATAACGTTGGCAAAAGAAAATTAAAAAAACGTAGAAATTTACACTGTTGGGTTACGATGTTAGTAACAAGTTAGGATGTTAATAACCTCCATTTTTAGTTGAGGCGCAAATTTAAACATTAAGTAAAAGGGTTACTATTTTATACCAACATCATCATTAGACCTTCCGTCCTGGAACTGGTTAGACGCGTACCCTCATTATTTCCTATTCTGAGCTAACCTACGCATTTCCCTGAAATTTTCAGCCTGCGTCTTTCACTATCTGCGTGCAGTAGTCTGATCTAGGTCTACCTCTACCCTTTTTTCCCTATCTTTGTTTGTAGTACATCTCGCACTATTCCACAAAAATGTCTTAGAACGTATCCTGCACTGGAGGTCCTGTGTGTGAGTGTTGTCACGCACTTTAAAGATCCCTACCTTGCTTGGAACAGCAAGGGTTCGGCAAAATTCAAAATTTTTCAGGTAAAAAATTTGCTTCCTGGCAAATGTAGTACCTTCGGGTGGGGCATTGCAAAATCGTATGTAGGGAAGTATATGAAGAGGGTTGACCTGCCTGCGGCTAACAAGATCTACCAACACTTGAGCATTTGCTGAATTAATTTTTTTCCAATATATCCTTTCGCACAATCAACATTAGTTGAAAATATTTCAAAAGTAACACCTGCAGTTGTTTATAATAATCATCAGATTTAAGTGTAATTACTTTTTTTGTCATTAGGTTTTCATTTTGAAACTGGTTGGACGCGTACCTTCACTTATTTCTATTCTGAGCTAGCCGACACCGTTCCCTTAAATTCACACAGCCTAGCTATAGCTCGGTTCCCCTTCTGTTGTTTCCTAATTATATGCCCTATTTCTACGAGATTCAGTGGTATGCGAAGGGGGTTAAGCAGCTTATGGCTGCCAAAGATCCCCAACACTTAGACATTTGCAGAATAAATAGTTTACCAGTAAATTTTTTTGCACAATAGACATTAGTTAATAATATTGCAAAACCAATAGCTGTACTTGCTTATAATAATCATAAAGATTAAGTACAGTTATCCTTTTCGTCATTAGGTTTTCCATCTTGGAACTGGTTGGATGCATACCTTCATTGAATTCTATTCTGAACTAGCCCGCACATTTTCCTAAAAGTCCCACAGCTTACATCTTTCACTATCTGTGTGCAATAGTCTAAGCTAGAACTACCCCTACCCCTCTTTTTTCGTATCTCTGCTTCTAATGTATGCCGCATTATTCCATCATGCTTTAGCATGTGACCTATCATCCTATTTCTCATATTTTTTACTGTTTTCCACATACTTCTTTCTTCCCCTACCATTTCTAGTACCTTTTTGGTCTTGCCTTTGTCTGACCATGATAACTTCATCATACGTCTGTAGCACCACATTTCTATCTTCTATCTTTTTCCTGTTCGCTTCTCCTATTATCCAGGTAGCCGTACAGTGCTGTGCTCCACACATATGTTTTAAGCAATCTTTCCCTTGTTTCTATGTCTGTTGTTTTTGAACACAGTAGTTGTTTTTTCTTGTTAAATATAGCACGTCCTTGTGCTAATCATTGTTTTAAATCCGCGCTTCCCATTTTGCGATATTTGGTTTCCTAGGTAACAGATATCCTTAATTTCTTATAAGTTCACGTTACATATTTGTATTCTAGTTTTTAATTTATTTTCCCCTCCTTAGCATACTAGTACTTTAGTTTTATTTTTGTTAATTTTCATACCGCATCTCTCTGATAGAACCGTTTCCATTTCATTAATAGTAGTTTCTATCTCTTACTTGCTAGATGCTAATACCGCTATATCATCTGCAAATCTAAGCATATTAATCTTTTGTCCCTGCATAATAATTCCAAATGAATTCCTGCATTTGGCAGTATTCATTGCCTCTTCAATGTACAAGTTAAAAATTAATGGTGATAGGGCACATCCTTGTCTCACCCCTTTTCTAATATTTAGTTATCTACGTTCCTTCTCTAATTCTATTACCGCTGTTTGCTCTTTGCGTAAACTATGTACTAGCTGTTTGTCCCTAAAACTAATCTTTTTCCAGGTCTACAGACCCTATATACACGCTTTTCATTTTTTCTGTTGTTTTCTCCATTATCACCCTTAGAGCTAAGATAGCCTCTCGTGTTCTAAACCTAAAGCCTCAAACCCAAATTGATTTTCTCCTAGTGTTTCTGCAGCTCGTTTTTCTATTCATCTTTGTACAATTCTAGTTAATATTTTTGACTCGTGGCTGTCAAACATATTGTTCGAAAATTTTCACATCTATCCGAGCCTCTATTTTTTGGTATAGTGACTATGATGCTACGTTTGAAATCTTTGGGTATCTCGCCTGTCTGTTACATATAGCTTACAAGTTGGAAGAGACGTTCTGTTACTGCTTGTCCAGCGACTTTTAGAGTTTCTGCTTGCACATTATGTATACTCGGCACGTTACCATTTTTCAGACCCGTAATTGCTAATTCAAGCGATCTTTTTTTAAGTTTGATTCTAGTTCTAACGCTGTTATTTTCCGTCCTGCATATAAATTCCTTATATACTCTTGCCATCTAACCACTTTGTCTACAATTTCTGTAATGACGTTTTCTTCCGCGTCCCCCATATTTTGATGTATGGTTTTATATCCCTAAAATTCATTTTAACTAGTTAGTGTGCTTCGTCTGTCTTTCGTATTTCCATCTTAGTTTGTATCTCTTTACACTTCTTATCAATCCACTGTTTTTCAATTTTCTTGCATTTGTTGATAATTTCTCATTTTTATGGCTTTGTATCTCTGTTATCCTGTTTTGTCTGATCTATTTTAGAATTTTCATCTTTCTTCTATTAGATTCAGAATATACTTTGTTATCCATTGTTCCTTATTTTCTTTTGTGTATAGCCCAGAATATCTCCGGCCGCCATGTTTAAGCTAAATTAAATGTTATTCCATTCTGTTTCTACTTCCTTAGTATAAGAAATTTTTCCGATATTTTTCAAAAATTCATTTAACATTTTTTCAAATCATTCGTGGATATCTTTATCTTTTAGTTTCTCCAAGTCCAAGTGCCTTTTTCATTTTTTTTTAATGTTTTAATTTATGAGCGGACTTCATAATTACGATGGTGCGGTCAGTATCTGTATCTGCTTCTGGGTAGCTTCTACAGTTTTTTACTTGATTCCTAAATCGTTGTCTAACAAGAATGTAATCTATTTGATATCTTGCTATATCTCCTGGCATCTTCCACGAGTATCGTCTTTTAGCATGATGTTGAAATAATGTGTTTGTGATGGTTAAATTGTTTATGTTGCAAAATTCTACCAGCCTATTTCCCCTGTCATTTCTTGTGCCTAAATCAAATAAACCTACTTCTGCTCCCCTTCTACCCTCACCTACCATTGCATTAAAATGCCCCGTAATTATTAAATTTTTAAGTTCTTTTACGTATCTTAGTATGTTTTCGATATCTTCGTAGATCAGTTCTACCTCTTCGTCACTGTAGCTAGAGGTGGGCATGTATACTTGTATTATTACTGTATTTACCGGTTTAGATTGTTGTCTAATCATGAGTACTATTTCGTTCTTATGTATGTAGTTTTCTACAGTGTCCTATCTTTTTTCGCAGAACTTTCTCCACACGCGAATTTTCTTCCACTAATCCTGTATGAATTACCCTAAAGTCTCCACTTAAAAAAACTCGTTTCTGGCCAGCGAACTTTGCTGATCCCTACTATGTCTAGTGCTAACCTTCCATTTCAATTTACAAGTTCTCTAGCTTACCTACTTGCTTCGTACTTCTAACATTCCACAGTCCGACTCGCAAAATGTTCCCTGCTCTTCTTTTAAACTTGGGAGGTAATGTGCTGGTTTCCCGTTTCCTTCCACATCGAAGGAGTGGGTCTTAGAATGCCATACCGACCTCTATGGTCTCTGCCACCGAAAGTACCAAAAAAGCTGCTGCCCACATTCGGGAACCTATCTTAGTCTGATTCTTCACTAAAGACTTTTACTACTTTGGGGTTAGATCTGTAGTTTGACTTTTTAGATCACTGGAACGCACAAGCCATTACACCCGTTCTAATAATCTAGAACTTTTTCAAGGTCCGTTCGGAATGGTATTTTATACCACCAAATATAAATTTTACTAAACAAAATAAAATAAAAAAGCCTACATATTTATAGATGTAATTTTCCACAAAAATTAATGTACCAAACGCTAGAACAACTTTTCTAAAAGCTTCGGCTAGACCTAAATAAACAAAAACTGTGTTGCAATGGCGATTTAATAAAAAAAATCAGCCAGTAAATAACTAAATTATTAAAGGAACTGGTCCCAAAACGTTATTACAACAGTGTAGCTGAACGTACCAGATTTAACAAAACACAACATTAATTTTATTGTTATCCACGTTTTAACAACAACAAAATCAGAGTACCAATCTAATAAAATGTAGATAATATTTATCATCTTTAATCCTGCTTTATCTACGAATTACCTTTAAAAATTCAATTCGCAAGGGTAATTATATTTATACAAAAATAAACCATCTGATAAATGTTTGCTTTCTAAAATACCCAATATTGAGATTACTTAACGCTTTGATTAAAATAAGCAATTTGTACAGATTTCCAAAACAATGTATTTAAAATTATTACAATCTTCATGTAAAAGTTGCCAAAACAACATTTGAATTTAAAGACGAATTTCTACAACCTACGAAACAACCATTCGTTACGTTGATAATAAAATGCAACAAGTGCTTTAAGCTATGTTAACCCTTCACATGATTTTACAACAAAATAAAACGACTATTTTATTCAAGAGTTTTCTTTTCAAAATTAAAAACACTTAATTGTTTGTGTTCTTACCAAGGTATATTAAATCAAATTTACACTGATTATTACCAGATTATTTCGAGCCAACCCATGCAACAGTTTAACAAATAAAAACACTACTTCTACTTTTCAAAAAAGAATTGTAATTTTTTCAAAATACAAACAAACAAGTTCTGTGAGCTCTAAATACTCTTGTAGTTTCAATAGTGTAAAATACATTTTTCCTCTCCAAAACCCAAATATTCGAGTTATAGCTAAAAATAAAACTAGTTTGAAACAGTTTTAAAAATTTCAATTGAAGTTAAAGTTAAAAGATTACGTTCTTTTTATAAATAAATTGCAAAATACTTATAAAAATTTTCTTCTAACCAGATTCGAACTTAAGAAATGTAGATTCTAATATAACAAAGAGTAACTGCAGCTTTCGCGTAACTGTTTAATAAGATTTAATTTATCAATTTGAAAAGAATATTTCGAAATTAGCGTGACAAATAGATTTAGACTGAAAATCGTGCTATTATCTGAAGTGTTAAATTGAAAAGAATTTTACTGACCAAATGTAACAAATAAGTTTTAACAGAAATTATTTAACAGAAAAATATTGCTGGTCTCACGTTGTACGCTCTATTGTAACGGATTATTTTTATTCTTCATAGCGAACTAAAGTTGTTATTCACTTCCGGCCCCACGCTGAGAATGTCATTGTCGCGTGTTAATTTTTTTTTTACTCCAACTGGGGCCCCCCGTTGTAAGCTTCAATGTAGGGGAATTAAATAAATAATGAGAAGTTGGAACTATAAAAACTTGCCGCTTCTGCCGTTAGCTTGACTATTTATTACCCCTGGGAGATCATGAGAAAAGGCAAGGTTGAAATATTCTTTGTTATGCCAAAAATTAAATGAAGTAAAGTTGGACGCCACTGTATCTAGCAGGTATTAAAAGGAGGTGTATTTTTAGGGTAGATACAGAAACTCTATCGGAATGAATTTTTTAATACTTTTAAATTACTTTACTTACAAAATTAAATCTGCTAAAATAAGAAAATATCTTTTGTATAACAAATAGCTTTATTAAAAAATAAATTAAATTATCTCACAAAATTTAGTGATGTGAAACAAAGTTATTATTTATAGAACATTCTTGTCTCTTAATAATTGGATGAGCATAAGATCTGATAATCACGTACATACTTTAATTTAAATCTTTTTGCGATAATTATAGCTGTAAATTCTTAAATATAAAAGTATAATCAATTATCATTCCCAAAGAATTAAATACTTTGAATAAGACAATTTACTTATTAGTTCTAGGTTACGACTTTTAACGATGGGATGCCGAATTTTACAGACTTCTACTTGATGGCTCGGGACTTAGTGGTAAAGGGGTTTGCCAAAACAATATATAGACCCTTTTGAAGTCCAGCATAAAGTTACTCACTCTTAATCGCTAGTGGTTGGCGACGGTCTTCAGGCTGGTCTTGCACAGGTCCTGGTTGTAAGGTCACTAGGCGTCGGCCCCAAGCTAATGCGGTATGGAATGCATCTTCTTCAACATTTGCGATTTTATTGTTTCACTATTGAGGTGGTTAACCCTACTGGAGGTTTGCGCTGCGATAAAAATCGATTTTGCGTGAATTGCGAATTTCATAGGTCATCATCACCATTAGGTCTTCAGTCCTGGAACTGGTTAGACGCGTACCATCTTTGTTTCCTATTCTGAGCTAATCTACACGTTTCCCTAAAATTTACACAGCCTGCATCTTTCACTATCTGATCTAGGTCTACATCTACCTCTTTTTTCCTATCTCTGCTTGTAATATATCCCATACTATTCCCAAAAATGCCGTAGAACGTATTCTGCCCTTCTATTTCCCCTTATTTTCTTCCACAGATATCCTTTTCCCCCTACTATTTCTATAACCTATTTGTTATTAACTTTGTCTGTCCATGCTATCCTCCTCATACTTCTGACGCATAACATTTCAAAAGGCTGCTACCGTTTTTGTCTCCTTTTTCTACTGCCCGTATTTCATAGGTCAATTAAATAATATAAAGTGTGAAGTCATAGAAATCGATAGTATTCTTGGATCAGAAATTAATCACAGTACTTTTCCTTTCCCTCTGAAAATTAACTAAAATGCACATGTAGCGTTTTGACGATGAAATGACCATATATAACTTATGATGGCGGATAGCTGAACAGACTTATTTTATTTTTGTGATTTTCGGTTGTTGTGTATTTATTTTTAAGTTGGTTTCTTTATCGCATGTAAATAAATATGAATCTAAATACAAGGTTTTTATTTTTAGAAAAATGATTTTGTTTTGTTAAAGATTTCTTATCAAATATCACAAAATGATTGGGTGTCGATTTTTGACGTGACTTAAGTCAACCCTACATTTTTACTTTAAAATATGATTCAAGAGTATGGCGACAATTAATTTTTTGCACGGGACGGCAGTAGATCCAGGAACCGGTTCTGTGCAGTGGACTATTCTATTGTAGTTGCAGACCTTTTATAAACAGGCAAAAACTGCTTTTAATTCTTTACTTTTTAACAATATTGTGTCTATGAGTAAAAACAGTATTTATTAAGTAATAGATAATGAGAATTTCAAAATTAGCTAGCTCTTCGTTAAAAGTTGCCTGGAATTCGTAAGCTCGTATTTATAAGTAATTAACTCCAATGACTAATCCAATAATTGACTAAAAAGCATGTAATGTTCAATTCTTAATGTACCTTTCTTTTTTCCAGGTAGGATGTAAATTGATGATGTTAAATTATAGTCACAAAATTGGTAAGTGTTGATAGAATTAATATCATTGTTCCCACAAAATTAATTGCTTTTAATTACCCGAGCATTATACCGGATAATAGTGTTATCCGCTGCACAGTTAGTTTAATTGCGAGAAGTATTTTTGTTTCAATTCAAGCACAGTTACCCTACAGTCAACCATAATTACATACGATTACTCTTATTGAATGTGCATGTCAAGTCATTTACTTGTGCCGAGAAATTTTAATCGGCGTAGTTCCTAATGCACTTTAAGAATTAGTGATAATAATTACTACTTGTAACGCTCTATCCTAGACATATCGTGAGAAACTGCCAGGAGGCTTTTATACATACCGTCGTGTAAAAGATTGTTGACAATAACGACTTTTTGATCAATAAACAGGCATAATTTCATTGTAGCATGTATAATTTACAAGCTTTGTCCCCTGCGCATCGAGTACATTGGTAATTAGTGCTTATCCTTAATTTCTTACTTTAGAGTAAGTGTCTCATTAAAATTAATTATCAGCTATATATGGTTGTAGTGATTTTTAATTATTAAAACTCCATTAATATTTTTCTATCTGCCACAATCTTGTTACACCATTCAGATTCTGCAACACTGTTCGCAACGTATTGGTCTTGTTCCAGTAATAGTAGGAGAGCTGGCAGACATGTTTGTGTAAGTGTTTGAGCCACCATGAAAACCTGTTCAAGTTCTTTTGTGATAGATGAATATAAAAAACACTAAAGCGCAACCTGGCTAAAAGGTAGTGGGACTTAACCTAAAGTGACCATTTATATTTTTCGTCAGAGCGGGACACCTGCAGAATTTTTAACAAAACAAAAACCAATTGCTGTTTTAACTGTTTTATCTATTAATAATAAGAAAGTAAATGAATTGTTTTAATATGACGTCTCTAGGGACTTGTTTTATATTTGTCGGTGGAGCAAATCTGTTTCAAAATATTGAGTCTCGTTTTCAAGTAAGAATGGAGCTGATTACATGATTTGTTGATGTTTGTCTTGGTGATCAATATGGCATTCATTTAGCCTAAAGCTAAAGCGGGACATTTTTACTCTTACTGGGGACAGCGGGTCAGACAGTGTGAAAGCGGGACTGTCCTGCCCACAGCGGGACGTATGGTCACGTTAGCTTAACCTACCTTTCAATTTTTAAAGTAATGTTTTTGCAAAAAATATTCCTGACACATTTTGAAATTTTAATACCTTTAAATTTAGTATTTAATGAATTAAAAAATAAAAGAGCTAGATTATTTAGTCGGGTCTAAAACTTAGCAAGATGTTTGCAAAAATTATATTTGTACAAAATCATACCATTCCCAATGGACCTGAAATGGACTAGAACAAGTGGAATGGCTTCTTGCGTTCCAGTGATCTAAAGAGCCAAACTGCAAGGTCATCCAAATTAGTAGGGTTTTTAGTAAGGAACCAGACTAAGACAGGTCCCGAAAGAGGACCAGCGGCTCTTTCGGTACTTAGATTGGCAGGGACCATAGGGGTCGGTATGGCATTCTAAGACACACTACCGCGATGTGGAAGGCAACGGGAAAGCACCACGTTACCTCCCAAGTACAAAGCGTACTTAAATTGTATTTAAAATGATGGTATCCTCTGAGGTAAAAGATTCCGGATGTAAAATAGTCCCTCATTCGGTTCCCCGGGAGTGGACTACTTCGGAGGATGTGATCGGAAAACTTGGAAAAAGAATCGGAAATATTCTGCGAGTCGGAGCGTGGAATGTCAGAAGTATGTAACGAGTAGGTAAGCTAGAGAACTTAAAAATTGAAACGGATAGGTTAGCACTATACATAGTAGGGATCACCGAAGTTTGGTGGCTGAGGCGGGGGAGTTTCGGAGTGTAGACTTTAGGGTAATTCATACAGATGAAAAAATTCTGGTGTAGGGATACTTATACGAAAAAAGATACGGCACTGTGTAGAAAACTACTTACAAAAGAACGATAAAGTACTCATGGTTAGATAGAATCTAAACCCGTAAATACGGTAATAATACAAGTATACATGCATACCTCCAGCCACAATGAGGAAGAGGTAGAAGCGATCTATAATGATATCGAAGACATACTAAGATACGTAAAAGAACATTAGAATTTAATAATAGCAGGGATTTTTAATCCAGTGGTAGGTGAGGGTAGCGAATGAGCGGTAGTAAGTTTGTTTGGTTTAGGCAGGAGAAACGACAAGGGAAATAGGCTGGTAGAATTTTACGACAAAAACAATTTAACCATTACAAACATATATTTCAATATCATGCTAGAAGACTATACACGTGGAAGGTGCCTGTAGATATAGGAAGATATCAAATAGATTACATTCTTATTAGAGAACGGTTTATGAATCACGTAAAAGACTGTAGGAGCTACTCAAAAGCAGATATAGCCACTGACCAAACATCACAATTATGAAAGCCGCCCTTAAATTTAAAATTTTGAAAAAAAGGAATGGAAAGAGGCACTTTGACTTTGAGAAACTAAAAGATAAAGATATCCACGAAAGATTTGAAGAAAGTCAAATGAATTGCTGAAAGATATCGAGAACATGTATGATACTAACTAAGTAAGTAGAAACAGAATGGAATAACATTAAATCCAGATTAGACATTGCGGCCAGAGATATTTTGGGATATACACAAAAAGAAAAGAAACCATGGATAACAAAAAATATCCTGAATTTAATAGAAGAAAGACGAAAATACAAAAATAGATAAGACGAAACAGGAAAACAAAGTCACAAAATGGGAAATTATTCGGAAATGCAGGAAAGCTAAAGTACAATGGTTGATAAAAAGTGCAAAGAGGTACACGCTAATTAGAATGAATTTTAGGGATATAAAACCGTATAGCAAAAATATAATGGAGGGGAGTGGAAACGTTATAGAAAATGTAGAGAAAGTGGTTAGATAGCGGAAATATATAGGAAATTTATCTGCATGAGAGGAACTAACAGCATTAAAACAGGAATCAGCATAGAAAATGATGACTTGGGATATCCTACACTGGGAGATGAGTTTGAATTAGCATTAAAGGGTTTGAAAAATGGTAAGGCACCAGGTACAAATAAGGTGCAAGCAGAAATTTTAAAAGCCGCTGGACAATCAGTAACAGAACGTCTCTTCCAACTTGTAAGCTATATGTATGAGACAGGTGAGATACTCAAAGATTGCAAACGTAACATCATAGTAACTATACCAAAAAATAGAGGCGCGGATAGATGTGAAAATTTTCGTACAATAAGTCTGACAGCATGTGTCATAAATGTTAACTAGAATTGTACAAAGACGAGTGGAAAAACGAGCTGAAGGAGTACTAGGTGAAGATAAATTTGGGTGTAGGTGAAACAGGGGAACATGGGAGGCTATATTAGCTCTGAGGGTGATAATGGAGAAAACAATAGAAAAGGAGGAAAGCGTGTATATAGGGTTTGTAGATCTGAAAAAAGCATTCGACAATGTAAAATGGAAAAAAATGTTTGAAATACTCAAAATGATTGGAATGAGGTTTAGGGATAGACGAATAATACATGGCTTATACTAAGATCAAACAACGGAAATAGAATTAGAGCAGGAACGTAGAACAGTAAATATTAGGAAAGGGGTGAGACATCGATGTGCTTTATCTCCATTAATTTTTAACTTGTACATTGAAGAGGCAATGAATACTATCAAATGCAGGAAGACATTTGGAACTACTATGCGAGGACAAAAGATTGATATTCTTAGATGAAATGGAAACGGTTCTAACAGTGGGATACGGTATGAAAATTAACAAAAATAAAACTAAAGTTCTAGAAGCAAAGGAGGGGAAAATAAACCAAAAACAAAAATGCAAATAGATAACGAGAACTTACAGGAGGTTAAGGATTTGTGCCACCTAGGAAGCCAAATAACGCAGGATGGGAAAAACATATAACATATAAAACAAAGATTAACACAAGGTCGTGCTACATTTAACAAGTAAAAGCAACTACTGTGTTCAAAGACAACAAACATACAAACAAGGAAAAGATTGCTTAAAACATATGTCTGGAGCACAGCACTGTACGGCTGTGAAGCTTGGACAGCAAGAGAAGCGGACAAGAAAAAGGTAGAAGCCTTTGATATGTGGTGCTACGTATGATGAAGATATGGGCAGACAAAGTTAAGAACAAAGAGGTACTGGAAATGGTAGGGGAAGAAAGAAATATGTGGAAAACAGTAAAAAAATAAGAGAAATATGATGATAGGTCACATACTAAAACATGAGGGAATAGTGCAGAATATATTAGAAGTCGAGATAGGAAAAAGGAGAAGTAGAGGTAGACTTAGGTTAGACTATTGCACACAGATAGTGAAAGATGTAGGATCTGGGAATTTCAGGGAAATCTGTAGGCCAGCTCAGAATAACGTATCTGCAGGAATCAAACTGACTTCACTCATAGTGGAATTCAAATTCATCTACACTAACAGCTATCAGGAACCAGACTATGACACGATGATTTTAATCATTTAATCTTTTTTTCGAACACAATGCCAAAGAAATTCCCTTGGCACCATCTTGAATCTTCTTATCACCAGCCGAGCTGCTTTCACGTTCAAACTCTAGTCGAAAAGTGATTGCGAAAATGACAGATAAGTAACTAGCCTAGTAACTTAGATATCTGAGGGGAAGGAACCCATTATACAAAATACACATAATAAGCTATCTTTTAAATACTCCCTGTATGTTTGTTGTGGTTTGTTTAGCATTCTTCTTAATCTTCTTTGGGAATGAAACCACTCATAGTTTTTAAAATCTATTTTATTTACGTTTCGATCCATGTCCTAGGATCGTTGTCAAAATAATAAAAACTTCAAGTTTGACATTTATGACATAAATTGAAGGTGACTTTGATTTATTGATGTTTGAAATATTTGGTTTGAGTATACTAAGCAAAAATTTAAAGTTTAAAAGAATGATTGCCTTCAATTTGTGTTGCGACCTGGGATCGACTTTCTTTAGATAGCCAATACGCTTAACGTGAAATCAGCCGATTAATTTTTATTGGTGAATTTTATATAAATTCAATAATTTGGAAAACATTTTTTAAAATGTTTCTATTTATACAATTGAGAGGATGGTTATTAAAGAAGTGTGCGATTGTGTTACCGTAAGGCATAAGCAATCGTTTTTTTATATTTATTTTGAGGGGGGAAAATCATTATGATTTAGGCTACCTCTTTGGTAGATTTTAACATGGTTCTGAGGCGACCCTATGGCGGGTTTACACTTGTCAGATACCAATGTTGTTCTATGAAGATTGTATATAGTTCTGAGGTGACCCTAAGACGGGTTTACACTTGTCAGATACCAGTACTGTTCAACGGATATTGTATATGGTTTTGAGATAACCCTATTGCGGGTTCACACTTGTCAGATGCTAATGCTGTTGTACAGGGTTTGTTGATATGCTTCATCATCATCATTTTGTTTTCGACCTTACTTAAGGTCGGTTTGACGCAGCTCTAACTTCTTTTCTATTCTGTGCTAATCTAAAAAGCTCTACATACCCTTCACAACCTAAATTTCTAATAATTTGACTAATATAGTTTGGTCTAGGTCTTCCTAAATCCTTCTATCTTTTTCCTATCTAGCTTGCTCTACATAGATATTATAGCAACCTGATGGTTGTTAAAGAACTCTAATATGTTTACATGATTACCATTTATAAGGAAATGAAATATAACCTGGTTATCCGCTTCAAAAAGGAAAAGTGTTAAATTATATGTTATGGTAAGGCTTAAGCAACGAATCGCTGCCAACATGCCAGACCGCTACCTAATTGTGAGTTATGTCCTGGTGACGTTTATTAAATTATATGTTATGGTAAGGCTTAAGCAACGAAACGCTACCAACATGCCAGACCGCTAACTAATTGTGAGTTATGTCCTGGTGACATTTAGTTAACTGATTTTTATTTTTTTTTGTTTTGTTTTCGAACTTACTTAAAGTCGGTTTGACGCAGCTCTAAATTCTTTTCTATTCTGAGCTAGTCTAAAAAGGTCTACATACCCTTCACAACCTAAATCTCTAATAATTTGACTAATATAGCTTTGTCTAGGCCTTCCTACTCTATTTTTATTTGGTAGTCTATAATCTAAGACTTTACTAAATAGTCCCTCATGTCTTAACTGGTGCCCTATCATTCTATCTCTCCTGACCTTCAATTGTTTCCACATACAGGGATCCTCACCTATCCTTCTATAAACTTCCTCGTTTGTTACTCTATCTGTCCAACTAATCTTTAACATTCTCCTATAACACCAAGTTTCAAAAGCTTCTATCTTTTCTTATCTACTTCTTTAATTGTCCAAGTCTCACTACCGTATAGTAGAACGCTCCATACGTACGACTTTAAGAAACTTTTTCTATTATCTAAACTAATACTATTAGCTATTAGTAAGTTTTTCTTTTTTAAAAAAATTTTTCTAGCTTGAGCTATTCTAGCTACTATATCCCTTCTGCTACGTCCATCCTTTGTAATTATACTACCTAAATAGCAAAATTCATCTACCTCCTCTAACTCGGTATTACCTATTTTTAATTTTGGTTTAGAACTAGGCTGTAACTCACTTGTCATTATCTTTGTCTTTACTGAGTTAATTCTCATACTATAGTTACTCCGTAGTATCTCATCTAAAATATTTAAAACTCTCCTAACTCTTTTCTAGACTCTGCTATAATGGCTATATCATCTGCAAAACGTAACATGTCTATTTTCTGTCCCTGTACACTAATACCTATCTCTTTTCTCTCTCTGGCTAAGTTTAAAGCTTCCTCAATATAAACATTAAAAATCAAGGAGACAGTATACAACCCTGTCTAACACCATTTCTAATCTTAGCTTCCTTTTCTATTTCATCAAATCTAATTACTACGCTTTGGTTTTATATAGACTGTAAATAATTTTTCTATCTTTATGAGAGATTCCTATTTTTGCAAAACCCTGAACATAACAATCCAATTAACCCTATCAAATGCTTTTTCTAAATCTACAAATGCGAAATGAGTCTTTTATTTTTTGTAACCTTTTTCGATAATTACCCTAATCATTAGTATCGGTTCTCTAGTCCCTCTGTCTTTACGAAAACCATATTGGTCTTCGCCTAAATAATTCTCAGTCAAAGCTTCTACTCTATTTTTAATTATTATTGTTAGTATTTTGGAAGCATGAGAAGTTAAACTAACCGTTCTAAAATTCTCACACCTATCAGCTCCTGACTTTTTGGGATTGGGAATAATAATATTTTTTCGAAATCTATTGGAACCTCACCTGTGTCATATATTACATTTATTATTTCATATAATCTGTCTAAAGTTTTCTGACTTGCATATTTTATTAATTCTGCGGGAATATCGTCTATCCCTGGCGCTTTATTTAATTTAAGATTCCGAACAGCTCTATCAAATTCCTCTCTTAATATTGAGAACCCTATTTCTACATCCTCTTCTTGGTCGTTCTCTAACTCATCCATATCGTCTCCCTTATATAAATCTTCTAAATATCTTTTCCATCTATCTGCTACCTCAACTTTATTTATTAGAAGCTCATTATTCTCGTCTCTAATACCATTATATTTTTCCTATCTTCCCAAAAACTTTTTAACTGCCCTGTAAGCCCTGTCTGTCTTACCTACTCTCAAATCATCTTGTATTCCTTACAATTCTCCTCCATCCATTTATTTCTAGCTTTTCTACACTCATGTACTATCTTATTTCTAACTGTATTATATTTTTGCTTACTTTCACTATCCACTTCTCTGAAAGGTTTAAGCTTTCTTCTATTCTCTATTAAATCTAATATCTCCTTTGTTACCCACGGTTTTCTAGCTTCTATTTTTTCTTACCTATAGTCTGTGTTGCTGTATCATGTACAGTCAGTTTTATTTCTTTCCATCTATTTTCTACGTTCCTCCTACAGCTATCTCTTTGCTCTTATTATCTAATACTTGTTTATATTCCTCTTTTACCCTACTATCATTAAGCTTACCTAGATCCCATCCTCTCTTTTAACCTTTCTCAATTTTTGAATTTTAGTTTACACTTCATTTTAACTAAGTTATGATCGCTATCTATGTCAGCCCCTGGATAACTACGACAGTTTTAACTTGGTTTCTAAATCTTTGTTTAACTAAAATATAATCTATTTGGTATCTAGCTCTATCACCTGGGGCTTTCCAGGTATATCTTCTCCTAACATGTTGTTCGAATAGGGTGTTTACAGTTACTAATCTATGTTCCTGGCAAAACTCAACTAATCTTTTCCTCTATCATTTCGTCTGCCATACCCAAATTTTCCTACCATTTTTCCCTCACTACCTTCTCCCACTGACGCATTAAAATCGCCCATAACTATTAAATTCTCATCTCCTTTTACTTTTCTCACTATACTATTTATATCCTCGTATACCTTTTCTACTTCCTCATCCTCGTACTGAGTTGTTGGCATGTAAACCTGTACTAAAACAGTGTCTGTGGGTTTTGTACTCAATCTAACCATAATTATTCTATCACTAAATTGTAAGTACTCTTTAACTTTATGCCCTAATCTTTTACCTAACACTATTCCTACCCCTGCCTGTCCATTAGTTGAAGAAGTTGTAATTATTCTATAATTATCTTTCCAAAAGTCATTACTATCTGGCCATCTCACCTCACTAATACCTAAAATGTCCAGTTTTTCCTTTCTCATTTCGACTAATAAATTCGTTAACTTATCTACTCTAAGTAATGACCTTACATTCCAAGTCCCTATCACTAAATCGAACTGTTGTTTTATATTCTTACGATGACGAGCCCCAAGTACCCCCTCCCGGAGATCCGAATGAGGGAGTATTTTACCTCCGGACAAGAATTTTACTTGTGAGCTCTCCATCATATGTATTTCGTGTTTTAGGCCACGCACACCTGGGAAATATTGTGGTAGGCTCCCATATCTTTCCACAACGCAGCTTTTAAAGATTTTAGCAAAAAGCCGTATCCGTCCCGGCCAACCCCCAACAAGCTTGTAAATTATTGAGGATCGCCCGAAACCAACCGACCCTCCTCCAATATCTTTTAGCCAGCAAGGCTGCTGCCCCTTGCTGCGCCTTTTAATCGCCTTTTACGATAAGCAGGCTTACTGTAGTAGTATTCTTTATCCCCTACTATAGGGATATGCTTATTGTTATGTAATTAGTTATTGTATGTATAAATAGAAATCATGTATGTAGGCTGTATTTCATGTTAATATCGCAAGAAAAACCCAGGAAAAACTTGCAATGCTACCTAGATATTGTGGGCATTTGATTCTCATTTGTTATTTCTTTTAGTAATGGAATCCATTGTTTACTGAAAGTCACGGATTCGTTTGCAACGCAGTTATTTTTGTGTAGGTTTATATAAGCAGCTTCTTTGATTTTGCGTTTTTGGTGGTTTTCTTCTTTGTCGATAATTTTCCAAATTATTGAATTTATATAAAATTCACCAATAAAAATTAATCAGCTGATTTCACGTTAAGCGTATTGGCTATCTAAAGAAAGTCAATCCCAGGTCGCAACACAAATTGAAGGCAATCATTCTTTTAAACTTTAAATTTTTGCTTAGTATACTCAAACCAAATATTTCAAACATCAATAAATCAAAGTCACCTTCAATTTATGTCATAAATGTCAAACTTGAAGTTTTTATTATTTTGAAAACGATCCTAGGTCATGGATCGAAACGTAAATAAAATAGATTTTAAAAACTATGAGTGGTTTCATTCCCAAAGAAGATTAAGAAGAAAGCTATCTTTTGTCACCAGACAATTACAAATTATGTTTTGATTTTATTAAGGCATAATATTAAATTTATAGAGAATACGTAACTAAATAAAAAAATACGTTACAATAAAGTGATTCAAAGCTGGAAATATGTAGTGTTGCAAGCATTGCACGGTAATCAAATATTAATCAGACCTGGCAGCCGCGATATAATCTAGAGGGCCAATCAAAATTAATAAATGGTGTTGCCGGTGTCGTAATCATATAGAACAATTTACTTACTTACCCCTGTTTAGTGTAATTTTGAATGCATACTTTAAAAACTTGCAATAACCTTATTTTTAAACCGGCTACAAGTAGCCGCTCTTAATCGGTATGGCTTTTTCCAGCTTTTAGAAAGTAACCGATCCCACAGATCAGGTGGATAATTGATTTTATACGATTCATTTATTAACCTCTTTCAATTTTAACCCAAATACTTGATTTATAACGCTTTATACATGAAAAGAACATCACCATAGTTTAATATGTTAGTTAAAAGCTGCATTTAATAATTTCAAACTTTTTATAGGAACTGGAGGCTGCTGATAAGTTTATCTTGGATAAACATACATAGAACAGACCTTCCATTGTGTCTATTACGATGCTGCGCTAGCTGTGCAGCTGTTTCGTAATAAAGCCGGAAAGAGAATATCTTTTTAACTTATCCCTATTTCTTGCTCGACTATAAAGTTGCATTATGAAAATGCATTCTGAAATTAGAAATGTAAATTAGGATTAGCGTTCAGTCGTAAAAAGGGGAACCTTTGAATACTTTTTTCATCTTATACGAGAATTGCTATTAGGGTAGATAGTAGTATTACTTACAATACAACAATCTTTAAAGCGACAAACAATATTTTCGTTTTCTTAAAGCTTAATTATGTGGGCGCGAATTCTGTATAACATCAACTACACCTCTACATTTTTCACTAATAAAGGATCTCCTGTAAAATACCTACAAAAACTTTCAAATATTAAAATTCTGACTCTTAATAATTAATACGCAGACTTCTACGATTATTAGCTATTTAAATACTATAACCGGAAGAGGGATTTAAAATAACCAACACAACTAAACGAACCTCAAAACAACACTAGCACAGCGATGTCAATAACAATAACAACAGCCTTGAAATTAAACAATGGAAGGTACCAACTAGGCAATTCCACATCCACGCCAAGCTCGACAACGGCCACTATCACCCAACCAACACCATCTGTAGAAGCCCTCATCCTCTTCTCCAGATCTATCAGACTAGAACACCTCCAAACCGTCCAGGAGAGCAAAGATTCAGAGTTTCCTCAATAAGTTCTAAGCCAGTAAAAAGACTGAGGAATAAGGACTTCCAAGAATTAGAAGAGTCGCCACTACCTACCTTAAAACAAAATAGTTCTATAGGAGTTAACGGACTTCGTCTTCAAGGAGTAACACAAAATCAACCGCAATTGCGCCAACCTTGTATTGCAGAAAATAGAACAAGTAATCCTTTCAACCAACCAAGCTGTCCAGGAAGCAAATGTCGCAGAGGCTAAATTAAGAATTACGCAAGATTGCGTAGATAGGGACTCTATAAGTTACAAAGGTAATTATCTCCCTTCTCCCCTCGCAGCACCTACAAAACCTCATCGGCACAACGTATTATGCCATGCGCAACCGCATCATGCAACATACAGATATCCCAACACGCACTCCTAACAAGACCTCCAGCTAAGCGAATCACACTAATCTCCAATACAACCCTCAGCGAACTGCGTAAAACCATAAAAACACGTCACCATCAGAACCAATAAGCCCAACGACATATAACTGATTTCATACCTCACACATTCTGCATGAAGTGTCTATGTATCTAAATCTAATGTTCCCAAAAGCACATTCCTTAAATCCAACTTCGTTGACCTACTGAACATCGAAGACGCCTGCAGCAAGAAATATCCATTGCCATCCGAAGCAAAAAACTGACCATCCCGACGACCTTGTCGTGAGCGTTTCCCCAAAACTCCGTTCTATTTTAATAATCAATCTTTTTATCGGTTACAAATCCTGCCCAGTAAGAGACCTTATAGTCGAATCCAAAAGTTTCAACTGTCATCAATGCGGTAACTCAGCAAAAATCTGTCGACCTCCATCCTCTTATGGCGGATGTATTGTACATAACCTGGCTTAGGACTGCACCACTCCCCTCTTTTCCTCCCTTCGGCGTAAACTGCTGCCGAATGAGCAGCTCGCACCTCTGTAACTAGCTCTGACAGTGACGTACACAAACAAGCCTTACGCATGACTAAACTAAGCACAGATTATGGGTTTTAGACACTAGACAAGAAGCCCCATCCCGTAGTTTCTCCTCCGATAGATCTAAATAAACCTACAACACTTCCAAACTACGAACCTGGGACTATCATTTTCCTCCAAACAATCTGATACCGCAACTAGTGAACTTAGGAGCACCTCCACCCAACAGACCCAAAATTCACATCTACAATTATCATCACCGATCCCCTAATAGACGCCACCTATCTCGAATCATTAGCCGCCCGTCACATCACTGTGATTGAATTGTATTGTATTGAATTGTAAAAAAATAAGAGAAATAGGATGATAGGTCACATACTAAAACATGAGGGAATAGTGCAGAATATATTAGAAGTCGAGATAGGAAAAAGGAGAAGTAGAGGTAGACCTAGGTTAGACTATTGCACACAGATAGTGAAAGATGTAGGATCTGGGAATTTCAGGGAAATCTGTAGGCTAGCTCAGAATAAAATTCGATGGAGGCACGCTTCTAACCAGCCCCAAGATGAAAAAACTAATGAGGAAACAAATTAATGGACTTAAACATGCTGATTATTATAAACAATTACAGATATTGGTCGTACAATATTCCCAAACAATGGTAATCGTACCAAAGTATTTACTGGAAAACTATTAAATCGGCAAATGTGTAGGTGTTGGGGGTTCGCTGGCAGCCACGGGCTGCTTAACCCCCCTTCACATACCTTACATGTGATTTTTCAGTGCTCCACCCGAAGGTACCTCGTTGGCCAGGAAGCGAGTTTTGTTTTTACTTGAAAAATTTTGAATTTTGCCGAACCCTTGCTGTTCCAAGCAAGGTAGGGATGTTAAACGTGCGTAACAACACACACACACATACACGGGACCACCATTTTACCTCTCATCCGAACGAGGGCGTATTTTCGTGAAAAATGCTCGCCTAACATTTTTCAAGCGGACCGTGTCGGAATTCGAACCTTGTACATAGTAGTCACACGCATACCAACCACGCCACGGAGCTGTCAGCCCCCTTCACATACCACTGAATCACGGTGAAATTGGGCATATAATTTGAAAACAATAGGAGGGAAACTGAACTGTATATTAGGCCGTTGTGGGAATTTTAGGGAAATGTGTAGGCTAGCTCAGAACGTAAATAAGTCGAGGTACGCGTCCAACTAGTTTCAAGATAAGTGCACTTAAATCTGATGATTATTATAAACAACTACAGGTGTGGGTTGTAAAATATTTTCAACTGATGTTGATTGTGCGAAATGGTGTATTGGAAAACTATTAATTCAACAAAGTTCAAGTGTTGGGGAGCTTGGCAGCCGCAGGCTTCTTACCTCTCTTCACATACCACTGAATATCGGGGAAATAGGTTATATAACTGTAAAACAATAGAAGGTGACCGATCTACATCCAACAAGAAAGAACAGCGGATGTGCTCAAATGCAACAAACATAGAGACAAGAAGAAAATTGTTCAAAGCATATGTGTTGAGCACAGCACAGTACGTCTATAAAATAGGGGCAGCAGAAAAAGCAGACAGAAAGAAATAGGAACCATCTGGAAAGTTGTGCTTCAGATGTATAAGGATGATAGCATGGACAGACAAGGTTAATAACAAATAAGTTATTGAAATAGTAGAGGAGGAAAGATATGTGTGGAAAACAAAAACAATTTGAAGAAATGGTACGGTAGGATACATTTTAAGGCATTTTTGGGGAATAGTACGGGATATATTACAAGCAGAGATAAGACAAAAAAAGTAGAAGCAGATCGAGATCAGGCTCTTGCATGTAGATAGTGATAGATGCAGACTGTGTAAATTTCAGGGAAGTGTGTAGGTTAGTTCAGAATAGGAAACAATGAGGGTACGCGTCTAACCAGTTCCACGACTGAAGACCTAATGATGATTACAAAATCAAAAAGACATTTGAGTCACGTTGAAATTTAAATAACATAATGGTAACTAAAAAAAGACAAACAGGTCGTTTGGGTGAGATATTTTATCTGCCAGGTGATAGAAAATGTTAAACATGAGTGCGAGTGAACAGTGTTATGGGTAAGCTGAAGTGCGGCAGACAACGTATATATGCAGCTGCCTTAACCGAAGGGCACTGCGGTGCGATTGGCTCTCGCAATACCATTTGACTCACAACATCTATGCGTTTGTTAATAAGAATTTTGGAGTAGTTATAAGATTTTCAATGTTAGTAGCATTTATTTTATTTATAGTACTTTTTTTTCGAATTTTTATATATTTATCTATAAATAAAGGATGTAGCATATGGTATGTAATAATTAATGATACGCCACACTACTTAGTAAAAAAAATAATTTTTTATTTATTCTCTGCTTTAATGTAATTTCATCTTTATTAATTTTCATGAAATATAGGAGATTAAAAAAGTAAATAAATGCAAATATAAGTACATAATAAAATCAAGTGAAAAATTATAATAAACTTAAAATAAACGTACAAAAGGATAATTTTTCTTATTCCGTGTCGGAATTTGTGGGTTTTTCTTCTTCAGCAGATTTTTCATCAAGCTAGAATACTCTACTTCTTCCAGTTCATCCGCACTATTTGAAAATAGTAATGCATTTATATTTAATACATAATTAAATGAAAAATACAATAATGAAAAAAAATTATTTAAACCTACCTTTGCGCTTATATTTGTTACGGTATAATATGAAAACTATATTTAACGTTTATTATAGTGTTCCTTAGTAGCACGATGACTTCTTAAGGCTCCAGGGTAGGTCAAGGCAAGTACTCTTCGATGTTAAATCTCAATGACAAAACGAAGGGCGGGGGGTCCTTGATGGCCGATAATAAATTTAGACCTCGATAGAGCTACTCATTTTATGGGCGCCAGAACAGGGAGCATAAGCAACATAGAGAGCGGTCCAGGAACTCTGATAGACCACAAAGTAACACTATAAATAGCCACAGGATAAAAGAAACGATATCCCAAATTACATGAAACATATAGGTTCTATTTTACTACTATATAACTACATATACATTAGTAACAATATGCCGTAGGAGGTTTGAACAATTAAATATTCAATTCAATAAATAAACTCTGAGCATTAGTAACCCACTATGTACTATACTCTACCAAGTACCTACCAGAACACCAAGTACCTTGTATTAAAATTAAATTCTTAATAGCGAAGTTTTATGGCCATAAAAGTTACAGTTATTAATTGGATACAACTGAACGTCGCAGAACGATCAGGTATTTGTGGGGTAAGCTATGTACTAATATAGGTACGTGCAATATTAAATTAAACTAATAATGAATCCTAACTGTTAGCTGTAATTACCTATTAAATATTAGCTTTAGTTAGCTTAACTGAAAAATATTTAGCCAATCCTAGTATAGGTAATAGGCAGAACTCAGCAACACGATAAGTCGTATTGACTACAATTTTAAGCAAAAAAATAATACAATAAGCTCTACAGTGGCACTAGCAGAAGTAGCGGTTAATAAAATGTACACAAGCAATAATTAGTTCTATAAAACATGCACAAGCAATAACTAACAAACCATACGACTTGATTATGTGCAAGTCTCCTCTACAGCTGAAAGGAACTCGCTATTCAAATCGTCAGCGATCCAGATTCCTGAGGTCGCCTGCTTAAGTAGAAACAGTTAGCCAAAAGCGTATGGATGGGACATCCAACTATATAGGTGCATTGGGTGCCAGCCCTGTGTACAATGCTACATTCGCATTTATAGCTTCTTCAATAGATCCAGTCGTGAATGGAATAACTAGGATCTTAGATAAACTAGTCTTTAAATTAAATCCTTTATAAAATCCCTAGAATATATTGCACAATAGTAAAAATAACAAATTGGGTCTACTTTAGGTATATAACTTACCAACTACCGTGGGATTTGTACTTAATTTCAAGTAATGGACAGTTTTAACAATCCATCCAACATGTGCTCAGTAAGCAAACCAGACAATTAACCTTTAATCCGCTTTTGGCGTATTTAATTACTAACCAGAAAAACAATCTAGTGGTAGTAAATTAGTATTAAAAGTAAAATTCTGTAAAAATCCACACAAATAATGTTGCTGAAGTACAGAATTCACGTTATGTCTGATCATTCAAGGCGGCCACATTATCACCAAACTAAACGATAAAAACTACATAGCAATTTTTTTTTTAATTTTAAACTGAACAACAAGATTACTTTTAGAATTATTAAGGCTGACAAAAACAATTGCCAGAATAATATGACAGAAGAGTATCAAAAAATTTAAATCACTGGGCAGATAATTGTAAGATACCACAAAACATAAAGGTACTCATAACCTTAGCTCGTTGTTTACTATAGATTAAAATGAGACAATGGAGGGTCACATATTTACTGATTGTTCATTAACAATAGCATCTAATACTAATTGGGGCAGACGATCTCCCTGAAACTAATAAAATTCCAGCTAATTTGCGTTTTGCCGCCAACCATTTCACTTGGTGTTAAAGAAATAGGAAAACCCAAATATGCATTACGCCAAATATTAGGTTGTCATAAAAGTTCTCAGCGTTTTAATTGGTAAACTTTAAACGATCATAACTTTCATAATATTAATAGGATTTAGTCGAAATTTGAATCAACGCACTTTTGCCAACGCAATACTAGTCGATTTATGCTGTCAGCAAAAAAAGTTGGTGCTCGGGATTCGATGAAGTCCACGAAGACTGTTTTTGCCTGATCCTGATTGGCGAAGGTTCTACTGGTGAGAAAGTTATCGAAGTGCTTGAAAAAGTGATAGCCGGTTTTCTCATGGTCTGGGGAATATGGTGTGTGAGACAGAACTTCCACGCTCAACCTGTTCAATTTTTGGACACTGATTTGTGAAACGTGTGGGCGGGCGTTGGCATGCAGCATTATTGGACCTTTCTGTTGACCAGAGCGGCTGTTGCTGACGCAATTTTTGGTACATTTCGTCAATTTCCTCACAGTATGACATTGCTGTGATGGTTTGACCTGGTTCCAAAAAGTTCTAGTGGATGACACCGGCCGCCGACCACCATACTGTATCCATAGTATTTTTTTTTGTGGGTTTTCGCCAGAGTGGTTCGTCGGGGTCCAACCACTGTCCTGAATGTCTCCAGTTATCATACAGAATCCACTTTTCGTCACACGTGACAATTCGATCCAAAAACGGGTCGTTTTGGTTGCGCAAAAGCAAAGATGAACAAACCTCAAAACGTGACAATTTCTGCCGATCGTTCAAATCATGGGGCACCCCTTTTCGAGCTTTTTAACCTTTCCAATGTGTTTTAAATCATCTGCAACAACATTGTGACTGATGCCTAGTTCTTCCGCAATCCCACGAACCGTGTGTGATTGGTCGGTTTCTACCAGGGCATTCAAAACGTTATCCCGGATTACTGTAGGTCGACCGCTACGAGGGTGCATCTTATTTTTGAAATCTTGCTGTAATGATTTTGGAGGCGGCTCCGTGGCGTAGTAGTATGTGTGTGACTACTACGCCCTAGGTCCCGGGTTCGAATCCCGACACGGTCCGCTTGAAAAATGTTAGGCGAGCATTTTTCGCAAAAATACACCCTCGTTCGGATGAGAGGTAAAATGGAGGTCCCGTGTGTGAGTGTTGTCACGCACGTTAAAGATCCCTACCTTGCTTGAAACAGCAAGGGTTCGGCAAAATTCAAAATTTTCCAGGTAAAAAAAACTCGCTTCCTGGCCAATGTAGTACCTTCGGGTGGAGCATTGGAAAATCACATGTAATGTAATGATTTTGGGTTTGTGCACCTTAATACGGAATTAGGTAGACTGTATAGGCAGTGGCGTAGCGCCTTGTGAATAATACAAAACACAAAATAGAATTTACCCGTTATTGTCCCAGGAGAATCCTTAAATGCTGTAACAGGAGATGTTGTAAGGTCTTAATCCCAACAGCTGCGTTTGAAACGACCTTCTGTTCCACGCGGAATGTATCTTTGACGAGCAATCACAAAACACAAGCGAAAAAAATTCTAAATAAAACTTTTAGGAAAACTATTGAATTAAATTTGACAATTCTAGAACCGTTGCTTGTACAACATGATTATTGTGATTAATAATTGAGCGAGGGACATTTATCTAGATTGTAATTATATACAATTGGAACATGTCAAAACACACAGGTAATGCGATTTTAACTATAAATACTAAAACTAACATAAATTGCTTCGGGACGCAACAATTTATATTTCTGGTGCTATTAAAACCATAAATTTCACAAAGAAGTTTTTCTAAAGTGTCAAAAATTTCACCCACTGCCCAGTTATTTGAGCAGCTCCAAGATTAGTTAATACCGTTTAATAATTTTTATTTTCCATCAATATCTTTAAAAGTCTAATTTTTCCTTTTTTTTTGGATTTTTTTGACGGATTGTAATCACACTTCGTTGCCAGGCAAACTCGCGCACAAAGTTTATCCTAGTTCTGTGTATAATTTAGTTATATTTATATATCTCTTTCCGGTATCAAAATTCATAAAAATATTGAGGGTATCACTTTGAAGATGGTTCATGTTTCCTAGCATGATTATTAACACGCCTGTGTCGCAGGCTTTGACGAGAACATTTGTCGTTAATTCTACATAAAGCTTACACACATGGTGCGCTATTTTTGTATCCGCCTCTTCATGATTGGCGCAAAATATATTCATTAATTGTCATTTCTATTGCATCATTTTGTACAGTATATGAATAACAGAAATCATAATTTAAGTTTATTAATGTATTACCCATAAATGATTCATTTCGTTCGTAGCCCAATGCTCGATTAAAAATTTAACAATATTCAATTCTTTAATGAAATCTGTCGGCCTAGTTTGGCTGGAACGAGTAATATTAAAATCAGTAGTAGTTAGTTCATTCCTGCGCGCACGTTCATATTGCTTTATGGATGGTGTAAAAAAATTGATCAAAATAATATCTACACGTGAAGTTCTAGCTGCTGTCAAGGTGCTCATAATTTTTTTTAAATACTACCAAATGTAGCAGAAATATGCTTTGTATGTAATAAAAAAAAATACGTCGAATATGACAACTTCAAAGTTTTTAGGTACATTGTCACTGGGATGTTGTTTTTCGAAACAATTTACCTGCCGCAGAATTCTGGTTCTGATATACGAGTATACTTCTATCTGAACGGCACATTGACATCGGTATAGGAGTTTATAGGATAACATAAAAATTTTTCAAAGTCAATCGCGTAGTCCATAGATAAACCGCATTGGACCAAACAAATCACGTTCCATCTGTATTTCTTGAACCTTATTACCAGTTTTAACAGTTTTTTTTTTAACTATTTCAGTAGAAAAAATCTCAAATTTAACTTCTGCGATAGACTTTTGAAACCTATCAGCACTTTCATAATATTCTAAAACAAATTGTTTCCGTAATTTAGCACCTATTTTTTCAATATTTATAAAAAAATCTTTCGCATTTCAGTTTACCCATAGCGCTGTTCACTCGCACTCATGCATGACGTTCTCGATCACCTCACAGGTAGAATGTCTCACCAAGACGACCTGTCTTTTTAAAAATACTTTTGTTTTGTTTCCAATTTTGTACTGTTTAAATTTCAACGCGAGATAGATTTTGAGTCCTTGGAAGCTCCTTTTTAAAAAATTTATTTCCACAAACACAACTATCAAATTTAATTTATATTGTTTATTGCAAAATTACTTGTTTTATTTACAATGGACTTGAACACTTATATTCTATAAACGCAAAGTGAATGCAATTGAAAATATTACAAATTAACACTTAAATTAATCAATAATTAGTAATTAAGAATGAGTAGCTTGGACACCTAACGATGTTAAAGTTATGAAACTCTAAGACGGACTGACTAGTTGAGCTTCTTACATTTAACATATAACATCTGGACTCACATTGTTCTGTGGGAAAGTGCAATATTGCTTTTCTGTTTCTGGTTAATCATACAATGTCTTTATTTCTAAGGAATTATAAATAAGTCTGCCTGGTAGCAGTTCGTTGTTCCTTATACAATCGTATTAACTTGCGTCTGTGTTACAAAGTAATCGTCTCTTATTCAATGCCTAGTATGAAATCGGTTGACATTTATTATATTACATTCCTTTATACACTGAATCATGCAATATCTAAGACATAATTATAACGCTTAATTTTAAATACATATTAATATAGTGTGTTAAATTTAGATATTAGGTTCATAAGGATCACATAAGCTTTGCGCCCTCCATTCTTGTTATATTTAGCAAAAGAAGAATCTGGTTTTTTATGTATGTCAAAAAGTATGACTTTTTGTTAAAAATGATTTATCTTACAAAATAAAAAATGCTATCTTATGCTGAATTCACTTCCTTTTATGTACATTTTGGTCTTTAGCGAGCCAAATAAACATTCAACCACCTTGCAAATACAATTTCCAATCCATCAAACAGAGTAATCGAATAATTTATAGGCACTCAAGAAAGAATATTCCAGAACAAAGAACGTGACATAACCTGCCAAACGAATCAAGCTTACAACGCAAGAAAGGCGACAACTTACCACTGTAGTCCGCTGATCACTGCCTCACTGTAGCATAGCCAAAGAAAGAAAGCAAATTGTAAAAAATGCAACAAAAAATATTCTACACGTTTACATAATTTTGAATTAACACCCCTTAAATCGAATGAAATCTCTTCTATTTCTAGCAAAGAAGAACTCAACGTAAACCCGCTAGCATCTACGTCAACGTTCACCAGCCATCTAGCTCAGCCAGGTCAATTCATCCAAGTTCTTCCAACGCCTGTGGTACACATTGAAGACCGCTTTGGCAAGCGTCACCAATATATAGCCCTTTTTGATTCTGCATCATTGAAATCGTGCATGACCACTTCCTTAGGCTTAAAGCTCAAGTTGTCCACTACAAGAGCCAATATTTCCATTTCTGATATTAGGCAATCGCAGACTAAGGTATATGAAATTGTGTACGCAAAACTACTATCCATCCATGACGAATTTGCAATTTCCTTGTCTTTTTTGCTCATACAAAACACATATGGGGAGAATTTACAGTCATACCCTCAAACGCTAATAGTTTACACATACCGAAAAATATAAATTTTGATAACCCAAACTAACGTAGCAAAACCAGAATTCATCTGTTCTTAGGCGTAGATATTTTCTGGCAAGTGTTATTTCCAGATTAGCCTTTAACCATTTAATATCTCTTTATGAGCAAAGAGATAGCTGTAGTAGGGAACGTAGAAAATAGATGGAAAGAAATAAAACTGACGGTACATGATACAGCAACACAGACTATAGGTAAGAAAAAAATAGAAGCGAGAAAACCGTGGGTAACAAAGGAGATATTAGATTTAATAGAGAATAGAAGAAAGCTTAAACCCTTCAGAGAAGTGGATAGTGAAAGTAAGCAAAAATATAATAGAGTTAGAAATAAGATAGTACATGAGTGTAGAAAAGCTAGAAATAAATGGATGGAGGAGAATTGTAAGGGAATACAAGATGATTTGAGAGTAGGTAAGACAGACAGGGCTTACAGGACAGTTAAAAAGTTTTTTGGGGAAGATAGGAAAAAATATAATGGTATTAGAGACGAGAATAATGAGCTTCTAATAAATAAAGTTGAGGTAGCAGATAGATGGAAAAGATATTTAGAAGATTTATATAAGGGAGACGTAATGGATAAGTTAGAAAACGATCAAGAAGAGGATGTAGAAATAGGGTTCTCAATATTAAGAGAGGAATTTGATAGAGCTGTTCGGAATCTTAAAATAAATAAAGCGCCAGGGATAGACGATATTCCCGCAGAATTAAAAAAATATGCAAGTCAGAAAACTTTAGATAGATTATATGAACTAGTAAAAGCAATGTATGACACAGGTGAGGTTCCAATAGATTTCGAAAAAAATATTATTATTCCAATCCCAAAAAAGTCAGGAGCTGATAGGTGTGAGAATTTTAGAACGGTTAGTTTAACTTCTCATGCTTCTAAAATACTAACAATAATAATTAAAAATAGAGTTGAAGCTTTGACTGAGAATTATTTAGGCGAAGACCAATATGGTTTTCGTAAAGACAGAGGGACTAGAGAACCGATACTAATGATTAGGGTAATTATCGAAAAAAGGTTACAAAAAAATAAAAATACTCATTTCGCGTTTGTAGATTTAGAAAAAGCATTTGATAGGGTTAATTGGATTGTTATGTTCAGGGTTTTGCAAAAAGTAGGAATCTCTCATAGGGATAGAAAAATTATTTACAGTCTATATAAAACCAAAGCGTAGTAATTAGATTTGATGAAATAGAAAAGGAAGCTAAGATTAGAAATGGGGTTAGACAGGGTTGTATACTGTCTCCCTTGATTTTTAATGTTTATATTGAGGAAGCTTTAAACTTAGCTAGAGAGAGAAAGAGATAGGCATTAGTGTACAGGGACAGAAAATAGACATGTTACGTTTTGCAGATGATATAGCCATTGTAGCAGAGTCTAGAAAAGAGTTAGGAGAGTTTTTAAATATTTTAGATGAGATACTACGGAGTAACTATAGTATGAGAATTAACTCAGTAAAGACAAAGATAATGACAAGTGAGTTACAGCCTAGTTCTAAACCAAAATTAAAAATAGGTAATACCGAGTTAGAGGAGGTGGATGAATTTTGCTATTTAGGTAGTATAATTACAAAGGATGGACGTAGCAGAAGGGATATAGTAGCTAGAATAGCTCAAGCTATTTAAAAAAGAAAAACTTACTAATAGCTAATAGTATTAGTTTAGATAATAGAAAAAGTTTCTTAAAGTCGTACGTATGGAGCGTTCTACTATACGGTAGTGAGACTTGGACAATTAAAGAAATAGATAAGAAAAAGTTAGAAGCTTTTGAAACTTGGTGTTATAGGAGAATGTTAAAGATTAGTTGGACAGATAGAGTAACAAACGAGGAAGTTTATAGAAGGATAGGTGAGGATCCCTGTATATGGAAACAATTGAAGGTCAGGAGAGATAGAATGACAGGGCACCAGTTAAGACATGAGGGACTATTTAGTAAAGTCTTAGATTATAGACTACCAAATAGACAAAGCTATATTAGTCAAATTATTAGAGATGTAGGTTGTGAAGAGTATGTAGACCTTTTTAGACTAGCTCAGAATAGAAAAGAATTTAGAGCTGCGTCAAACCGACTTTAAGTAAGTTCAAAAACAAAACAAAAAGAAAAATAAAAATCAGTTAACTAAATGTCACCATGACATAACTCACAATTAGGTAGCGGTCTGGCATGTTGGTAGCGTTTCGTTGCTTAAGCCTTACCATAACATATAATTTAACACTTTTCCTTTTTGAAGCGGATAACCAGGTTATATTTCATTTTCTTATAAATGGTAATCATGTAAACATGTTAGAGTTCTTTAACAACCATCAGGTTGCAAATATCTATGTAGAGTCAGCTGGTTAGGAAAAAGATAGAAGGATATAGGAAGACCTAGACCAAACTATTTTAGTCAAATTATTAGAAATTTAGGTTGTGAAGGGTATGTAGAGCTTTTTAGATTAGCACAGAATAGAAAAGAAGTTAGAGCTGCGTCAAACCGACTTTAAGTAAGGTCGATAACAAAACGAACGATCTCTTTATGGAAAACTCGCTTAGGATATAAACTCACTGGAAAACTTCCGCTCGACGTTCAATCTATAGTTACCTCTTGTCATTTAACCATGCTCAATATATTACGACAGTTATCAACATTCTTGGAAATTAAAAACATTCTCGCACCAAAGCCCCTTTCCTCAGAAGAACAACAATGTGAATCGCATTTTACTAATTCCGTTAAACTTTAGCCTAAGCGTTCTTGACAGTTCCAAACAAAATGCTTTAAGACAATTTATGTCTCTCGAAAGAAGATTGCAAGCAAGCGTTAATCTCAGATCTCTGTATGTAGACTTCATGAAAGAGTATGAAGCTCTAGGTCACATGACAAAGGTGTTTTATTCAGATAATGCGCCATATCAATATTATATTCAACACCATGCTATTTACAAGGAACTCAGCTTCACAACTAAACTGCGCGTTGTTTTCAATTTAAGTAGTTCAACCTCCGCCGGCATTTCGTTCAATGATATTCAGCTTAATGATCCCATACTTCAAGACGATCTTTTTTCCACTCTTTTCAGATTTAGGAGTTTCGAATACATACCCACAAGTGACTGTTCTTACTGAACAAGAACAACGTCTTCTTCAAACAATCTTCTGGCGATCGGAAGCTTTACATACATTAGAAATTTACGAGCTTACAACTATAGCTTATAGTGAAAGGGCTTCTAGTGTTCTCGTTATACGATGTCTACTCGAATTAGCAAAGCTCAATAAGGATCCAAAATTATACGAAAGGATATGCATTGCGACGACCTGCTCACCAGCTGCGAAACGCTCGACAAAGTAAAATGCATTTTTTACAACAAAACCAAAATTCTCTAATCCGGAGGATTCACGTTTTGCAAGTGGAGAATTTCAATCACCCAGAAGTTTTAGAAGCAATCCATTCAGCAGACATTCCAAACAATAGTTTGAATTTTGGTCTTAGCAAAAATACCAAAACTTTCACCATCATTAGGTCTTCAGTCCTGGAGCTGGTTAGACGCATACCCTCATTGTTTCCTATTCCGAGCTAACCTACACATTCCCTTAAATTTGCACAGTCTGCATCTATCACTATCTGCGTTCAAAGGTCTGATCTCGGTCTACCTCTTCCTCTTTTTTTATCTCTGCTTGTAATACATCCCGTACTATTCCTCAAAAATGCCTTACAACGTATCCTAGCGTTCTATTTCTCCAATTTTATTTTATTTTGCACAGATATCTTTATTCGTCTACTATTTCTATATCCTATTTGTTATTAACCTTGTCTGTCCATGCTACTTTCCTTATACATCTGAAGCACAACGTTCCAGAAGGCTTCTATCTCTTTGTGTCTGCTTTTCCTACTGTCCCTATTTCATAGACGTACTGTGCTGTGCTCCACACATATGCTTTGAACAATTTTCTTCTTGTCTCTGTTTGTAGTTTTTGAACATATCCGCTGCTCTTTCTTGTTAGATGCAGTCTTCTATTGCTTTACAGTTATATACCCTATTTTCCCGATATTCAGTGGTATGTGAAGGGGGTTCCGTGGAGTAGTGGTATGTGTGTGACTACTACGCCCAAGGTCCTGGGTTCGAATCCCAACACGGTCCACTTGAAAAATGTTAGGCGAGCACTTTTCACAAAAATATACTCTCATTCGGATGAGAGGTAAAATGCAGGTCCCGTGTGTGAGTGTTGTCACGCACGTTAAAGATCCCTACCTTGCTTGGAATAGCAAGGGTTCGGCAAAATTCCAAATTTTCCGGGTAAAAAACTCGTTTCCTGGCCAATGTAGTACCTTCCGGTGGAGCATTGGAAAAAAAATCTCATGACATGTGAAAGGGGATAAGCAGCCTGTGGCCGCCAAGTTCCCCCAGTACTTAAACATTTGTCGAATTAATAGTTTCTCCAATATATCATTTCGCACAATCAACATTGGGTGAAAATATTTCACAACCCACACCTGTAGTTGTTTATAATAATCACCAGATTTAAGTGCACTTATTTTTTTGTCATTGGATTTTCCGTCTTGAAACTAGCTGGACGTGTACCTCCACTTATTTATCTTCTGAGCTTGCCTACACAGTTTCCTGAAATTCCCACAACAGCCTATATACAGCTCGGTTCCCCTTCTATAGTTTTCTAATTATATGCCCTATTTCACCGAGATTCAGTGGTTTTTATTTATTCTAACGTTACAATTAGTCTGCTAACAGCAAACCTGTTACTCCTTAGAAATCTAACAGAATTATTTGCTACCTTAAGTTATATTGGTTAGTCTTATATTATTTGTGTTTGGGAAATACTCGTGTGTGGGTGTGTGTCTGTGTCTGCGCGTGTGTGTGTGTGTGTGTGTGTGTATGTATGTGTGTGTGTGTGTGTCTGTGTATCTGTGTTTGTGCGCTCGTGTGGGTGCGTGAGTGTGTGTGTTTCTGTCTGTGGTAATGTCCTTGGGACTGCTTTCCTTCCCAGCTTCCGACCGTCGGCAACCGGAAATCAGAGACCGAGTAGTTTGCATTTCTGTACGTGTCCTGGCCATCGGCAGCCGGAAACCAGGGGGACCGCTCATTTACATTTCCCAATGCTCCACCCGAAGGTACTACATTGGCCAGGAGGCGAATTTTTTGTTGCCTGAAAATTTAGAATTTTGCCGAACCCTTGCCGTTCCAGGCAAGGTAGGGATCTTTAACGTGCGTGACAACACCCACACACGGGACCTCCATTTAACCTCTCATCCGAACGAGGGCGTAATATTTGTGAAAAATGGTCACCTGCCATTTTTCAAGCAGTCGGCCGTGTCGGGATTTGAACCCGGGACCTTGGGATCCGTAGTCTTACGCTTACTGCATTGATCCACGGCGACGCCAGCCAGGGGGACCACGTACCAGTCTCTGGTGTCTGGTGTGTATGTGTATGTGTGCGTGTGTGTATGTGTCTGTGTGCGCGTGTGGGTGCGTGAGTATGTGTATTTCTCTGTAGTAATGTCCTTGGCATTGCTTTCCTTCCCAGCTTCTGACCGTCGGTAGCCGGAAATCGGAAACCAAGAAGTAGTATGTGAAGGGGGGGCGTCGCCGTGGATCAATGTAGTAAGCGTAAGACTACGGATCCCAAGGTCCTGGGTTTGAATCCCAACACGGCCGACTGCTTGAAAAATGGTAGGTGAGCATTTTTCACAAAAATTACGCCCTCGTTCGGATGAGAGGTTAAATGGAGGTCCCGTGTGTGTGTTGTCACGCACGTTAAAGATCCCTACCTTGTCTGGAACGGCAAGGGTACGGCAAAATTCTAAATTTCCAGGCAACAAAAAATTTGCCTCCTGGCCAATGTAGTACTTTCGGGCGGAGCATTGGAAAATCACATGTAAGGTATGTGAAGGGGGACGGCTCTGTAGCGTAGTTGGTATGCCTGTGACTACTACACCCATGGTCCCGGGTTCGTATCCCAATACGGGCCGTTTGAAAAAGGTTAGGCGTGTATTTTTCACAAAAATACGCCTTCGTTCGGATGAGAGGTAAAATGGAGGCCCCGTGCGCGAGTGTTGTCACATACGTTAAAGATCCCTACCTTACTTGGAACACCAACGGATCGGCAGAATTCAAAATTTTTCAGGTAAAACAAAACTCGCTTCCTGGCCAATGTAGTACCGTTGGGTAGAGCACTGAAAAATCACATGTAGTGTGTGTGAAGGGGTTAAGCAGCTTGTGGCTGCTAAGGATCTATTAACACTTAAACATTTGCCGAATTAATAGCTTTCCAGTAAATACTTTCGTACAATTAACATTAGTTGAGAATATTGCAAGACCAATACCTGAAGTTGTTTATAATAATCATCATGTTTAAGTACATTAATTAGTTTTTCATCTTGGGACTGGTTGGATGCGTACTTCCATCGATTTCTATTCTGGGCTAGCCTACACATTTCCCTGAAATTTCCACATCCTACATGTTTCACTATCTGTGTGAAATATCTATGTCTACCCCTACGTCACTTTTTTCCTTATCTCTGCCTCTAATATATTCTGCACTATTCCATCAAGTTTTAGTATGTGACCTATCATCCTATCTCTCCTATTTTGTACTGTTTTCCACATATTTCTCTATCATTCCTAGTACCACTTTGTTCTTAACTTTGTCTGTCCATGATATCTTCATTATACGCCTGTAGCACCACATTTCAAAGACTTTTACCTTTTTCTTGTCCGCTTTTCTTACTGTCCAGGCTTGACAGCCGTAGAATGCTGCGGTCCACACATGTTTTAAGCAATCTTTTTCTTGTTTTTATGTTTGTTGTCTTTGAATACAGTAGTTGCTTTATCTTGCTAAATATTGCACGACCTTGTGCTACTCTTTGTTTTATATCTTTTGTGCTTTTCCCATTTTGCGTTATTTGGATTCCTAAGTAACAGAAATCCTTAACCTCTTGTAAGTTCTCCTTACATATTTGTATTCTTGTTTTTGATTTATTTCCCCCTCCTTTGCATACTAGAATTTTAGTTTTATTTTTGTTAATTTTCATACCGTATCTCTCTGTTAGAACTGTTTCCATTTCATTAAGAGCAGCTTCTAACTCTTTTTACTCGATGCTACTACCGATGTATCATCTGCAAATCTAAGCATATCAATCTTTTTCCCTGCATAATAATTCCAAATGTCTTCCTGCATTTGGCAGTATTCATTGCGTCTTCAATGTACAAGTTAATAATTAATGGGGATAAGGCACATCTTCGTCTCGCCCCTTTTTTAATATTTACTTCTCTACGTTCTTGCTCTAATTCTATTACAGCTGTTTGCTCTTTGTATAAGCTATGCACTATCCATTTAGCCCTAAAACTCATTCCAATCTTTTTGAGTATTTTAAATGTTTTTTTTTCTATTTTACATCGTACAAACTCTATATACACGCTTTCTTCCTTTTCTATTGTTTTCTTCATTATCACTATCAAAGCTAAAATAGCCTCCCGTGTTCCCATGTTTCGCCTAAACCGAAATTGATCTTCTCCTAGTATTTTTTCAGCTCGTTTTTCCATTCGTCTTTGTACAATTCTAGTTAATATTTTTGACATCTGTGCTGTCAAACTTATTGTTCGAAAATTTTCACATCTATCCGCGCCTCTCTTTTTTGGTGTAGTTACTATGATGTTACGTTTGAAGTGTTTGGGTATCTCGCCTGTCTCATACATATAGCTTACAAGTTGGAAGAGACGTTCTGTTACTACTTGTCCAGCGGCTTTTAGAGTTTCTGCTTGCACCTTATCTGTACCCGGCGCCTTACCATTTTTCAGTCCCATTAATGCTAATTCGAATTCATGGATATCCCAAGTCGTCATTTTCAATGTCTGATTCCTGTTCTAATGCTTGTTACAACAGAGCAAGAGAACCAACAATAATTTTCAATAGCATATTTTAAAGTAACAGCAAACATTCAAGGCATTTTTATCAACCACATGCCTAGATAAGAAACCGAAAGTGCAATATAAACATGTGGACTTGTGAGTTAAATAAAGGATGAGCAGCGATGGTTGCCAATCTGGGCTAACTTGAAATAATAAAAGTGTAGCAAACCCCTACATAAAAATAAGTATAAATTGAAATGGTTGTTAAATTAAGAAGGTAGTAAATTTACAAATACGAAATTGAACGTAACAGACTTTTGTACTAATTTATATAGATATTACGGCGTATTTATTTTAGCAACTCAATCGATCATTTATTTCATATTACCTTATTCGGAACTTGTATATTCGGAACCTTCTAGATTCTATGATATCCTGATACAATCACTCCTTTTATTGCCAAATATGAGTTTTTTAAATACACCCTACTAGCTGTCAATCAATTGATTAGTCGATTAATGGGTTTGTCTTTCAATTCTTGATTGTCTGCGTCATTACTATAATACTTTTAGCATTTGAACTCTTGTTGGTTACATGCTTTCAATTTAAATACATCTAATGATACGCGACAGTTATATTCAGCAGCATAATAAATTTTGAACAACCAGTAAAAAAATATCTACTAATAGAATATTTCTTTTATTGTCATTAGAGCAATTAACATACGAACCATACCTGCTTAGGAAGAACAATTGTCCAGCCACACTTGGTAAATTATATAAATCTACAATAAGACAAGTAAACGCAAGAGAAATAACGTTATTTGCTGCAAAAACAATCACTACACACCAAGAGTATATCAACAAAAAAATTTTTTTTTCAATTCTAAGGCGTCATGCAAGAACACTTTGTACATGAGTTACGAAGAATTAATCTAAATCTAGATCCCGTCCTTTGAAATGAGGTGGAGAACGAAACAATCAAAAATTTTTTAATCGTTTTAAAAATCCTAGCAATAACACAAATCCACCTAAAAGTAAGTCATATTTTTTTTACTAGTCATTATTCATCATCATTTTGTTATCGACCTTACTTAAGTTCGGTTTGACGCAGCTCTAACTTCTTTTCTATTCTGTGCTAATCTAAAAAGCTCTACATACCCTTCACAACCTAAATTTCTAATAATTTGACTAATATAGTTTGGTCTAGGTCTTCCTATATCCTTCTATCTTTTTCCTATCTAGCTGGCTCTACGTAGATATTAGCAACCTGATGGTTGTTAAAGAACTCTAACATGTCATTATTATAGAATTATAATTACTTTTGCATTATCAATATTAATTTATAAAAGATTTATTAAAAATAGTTATAATCAACGCTTGGGAATCAGAACATAACCTTTATTTTCTAATCTACAGATTATACAAATAAAACTCACTTTTACGACAAATAGTTCAATCATCGACCCTCTATTCTATTATTTACGCTAATTAATGGTAAATATTAGTTTTAATTGTGTTCAAAAACTAGAAATTGATTCAACTATTATATTTAATTAGGCTTATGTACTTTTTCTCACGTTAAAGCATCAAACACCAAATTAACGATACTGGTTGTGTTGAATATAAAAGTGTAGTAAAATAAAGCTTAGCGTCTTAGTAGCTAGCGGAAGCTTCAACCGTTTGATTTGGCTTTGCAATCAAAGGCTAAACTTCCCCCCAGAATTTACTGTTTCTGCTGTTTTTCAGCAAAGAAAGGTCGATAAATCGCTCAACCTCCTCTTGAATTTCTTATCCGTCTGCGGTTTATCAGAATATACATTGCGAGAACGTGAGCCAAACCAAAGAATTAGTAGTGTTTCGCAAGTTCAAAAAGTTAGATGTATCAGACAAGATTTTTCCCTTTAAGCATTTTAAATACGTTGGATTACAAACGTTTGTTTAGAGAAGATTGTCGAGGTGATTTATGTGGTGTCATTCTAAAATAATTACTGCAATCTTCTTTCTCTAAAACTGTAGATATTAAACCCCCTGAGTGGTGCTTTCGATTACTTAACAACAAGTAATTTTATACATCACCAAACAGTCGATAGCTAGGACTTATTAAAATCAATATCCTTACGAAAACTTTACGTATATGCCAACGTTGCCTGTTGCTTTGTCTCCAGTTAACTAGAATGCAGCTTTGATTCACTAGAGCAGGAATGAAAACCAGCGGTTCGCGGAGACACATGCGGCACCCCTCGGAGTTCTTTTTGGCCCGCCGCGAAATATATTTTGGGCCTTTGGGAGCTTTTTTTAAAAAATATTTATTTCCAAAAACACTTCTATCAAATTTATTTTAATACAGTAATTACAAAAATGATATATTTATTCTACAACAACTTGTACGTTATGTTCATTAACGTGATTTAATTTAGTTGACAAAAAAATAACCAAAGTTAATATTTTAACAATCAATTATTACCAATGAGTAGCTTGAACTACTAACAATGTTAAAGTTATGAAGTTCGAAGACTGACTCGCGATCAGGGGCTCTTCACAGTTTATATGTTCTGATCTCACCTCATCTTGTGGGAAAGTGCAGATCTTGCTGTCTGCAGTCTCTTGATACTCGTACAATGTCTTATTTTAAGTAATTTTAATTTTCATTGTTTCTTCACCTGCAGTATCACGTTGCGTCTGGAATACAAACTAGTCGTTTCCTTTCCTATTTCTGACATGAACTTTGATTAACCTTTAACTATAACTTTTATTTAATACAATGTAACATGCTATTGCAAAGACATAATAATTACATTTATTCTTATATGTATTTTAATATGGGGGATATGTAACTCGCGACAGTCATAAAAGTTTGACTTAAACATAGATTTACTTCCCGTGCGTGACCGAAACTTCGTCTCATATTTTCCACTAAAACGAGCTAAAGGTGCGATTCTTCGCTAGTCCTAACTGCCACAAAGTGGCTACCGAGTCACAAAAATTGCCCATCCCTGCACTAGAGGAATATTAACTGAAGAGAGTACGGTCAAGAGATGTTCATAATGGTTTTAATGTAGTACTGCTGTGATAGTAATAGTATCAGTATTTTTTAATCAGTAATCTTTATTTACAACCATAAATAAGTCATTGGTACAACCTGGCTGTATACGTATATATAATGTATTCGAAATTTAGCAGAAAAAAACAATATAATAAATCTATAATTCAAATAATAACATTAAAAAACAAAAACAAGATCATAAATAAAGCAAAATATCTTTCTTCACGTAGCACATAATGACATTGCATATTACTTGGGAAGAGTTTGACTCTGCGGGTAAAACTTCAACCTTTTCCTTGTGTTGTGCATGGTGTTTGGTCTATGACGTGGTTTGAGTGGTGTCTGTATAGCGTTTGGGTAATGGTCGTGGTTATTCAGTGGAATGAGTGATTGTTCTTGTTACAGCTGCTAGTTAGTTTTGTTCTAACAATTTCGTTTAGGTAGTGGTTAAACTCTATATTATGGTGTATAGCAAGGAAGCTGATGCTGGGAAGTGGGGAGTAAGGATCAAGGTTTAAGGTAATTTTCAATGTTGTTTGTAGGCGAACGATGACTCCATATCCCTCTGAGATAATTCTTCTTCAGCTTTGGTTGGAGACCCTTCTTGTAGTGGACCAAGAACAGAAGTTTGCTTGGTATCGCACTGGTGGAATACCATTTCCAAATAAAAGAAATGTACGGCTAACTTTATGCCTTTATTTACGGGTTAAATCACAAACATTGTAACACACGAAACAAAATGTATAAAGCATAGTAAAAGGATCGCGGATTACATAAATCTCGTGTTATAATATATCGTCAAAGCACGCTAAGGTGCATCATACTTAAGAGCGCGTTGCTCATCTCACGAGTACCTGACGACTACTGACTGAACAGGTTAAAGAAGGATACAATCCCTTCATTCAATACATAGCTAAAGGCGGGTTTAAATAGTAACAGGAAATATGCTTTTACATACCGCCCCCTTGATAGTATTTAGGATACCTTTCAAACTGCTCCAGCAAAATTTATGATAAACTAAGATAAGCAAAAGTAAAGAAACAAATCAGATAGAACACCACTGCAGAAGGCCGAAAGTTCAACATAATGAGAAGCTAACATTATCATTAAACTATGCTATGTAAATTATAATGCCATAAATACTTCAAAAATATCAACTTATTAGGTAGCACTCATTTCCACTGGTAACAGACACACCTGCACAACACTTCGTCGTAACACACTACTAGAGATTTTACACTAACTACTTGCACACGGCGAGTATGTACAGCAGTGATACTATGGACCAACGTTGTCTTCTTTCAGTAAGACCATGGCTCCTAGCACTTCGGAGCACGCAGGAGCAAATTGCCATTTGGATCTTTGCTGTAATTTATGTAAATACCTGATTTCCATCGTGTCCAAAAATGTTGAAGCAT